>JAMKCH010007353.1:0-59694 GCA_023653785.1 Ophioderma brevispina | reverse complement strand
GGTTGAGGCTGAGGATGCATTGAATGGGCGAAGTGGAAGGAGGGAGTAAGGGCAGGTATGTTGCGAGTGTGAGGTGAAATCTTTTTCCAAGCAGGCGATTAGGTGAGATGTTTTTTGCGCGAGTGAACGAGTAGCCAGTAGGACCTTGGTCTATTACCTTTGACATCATCGACTTATGACCCCCTACTACACTTAACCCCCAAGTCTGATTTAAATTGGACTTTAAACTTTTTGAAAAAAACAAGACCTAAACAAGATGGAACACACACACATATGGACAGCGCACTATTGCAAAATCCCTCTTACTGCTGTTCAAGCCCGGGGGATAAAAAACAAAATACTATACCAGTAATGGTTGAAGGGACAACATAATAGTCATATTTGAGCAAAGCAGAGGTTGATACTTACTTCAAAAAACTAGAAAATGATCATAATTCAAACATAACCATTTTAGTGGTAAATATTTTAAAAGTTAAGATTTGAGTTCGTGCACAAAAAACCTATATATAGGACATATTGAACGTGGTATTTTCTACCCAAAAAGTAGGATGATGAGTCGAAAACATACGTCATTGGCGGCCATTTGGAATTTGGCGTATTTAGCGACGGTCGACATCATCGTAGCCAAAAATAAAGGTAATTTTGAGATTCTACTGCAAATTTGGACATAGAAACCACTAGTTTCAAAAAGGTTTTGGTGATTGCCCCAACCCTATTGTATGGCTAAAATTCGGCCAAAAACTGAGTTTTAGGTCTCTCCGACAAATTGGCATAGTTCTGAACCCAAAGTCCAAAAGACCACCAAAGAAAAATCTTCTGATAGGCCTGTTTATTTAGGTAAACAACCAAAGCAACATTCAAGCAAAAAAACGTTTAACATTTGAAGAAAAAATCTCCTGAATGGGGTTTTATGACTCACACTGTACATTAGATGTGTTTATAAACAAAACCAAATTATGATATAGTGATTGCATTAAGGTTAAGATCATATTTAACCTTGCACAATTTTTTTTGATTCACATAGGCATAAGCTTTGACATATGTGTATATTTGAGTAATGAATGATTGGCTTAGTAGAAAATAGAAACATCACTTTCTCAAAAGCAGTATTACAGAAGAATAAAGAATTATTTAATATTTTTTAGTGTTGAGTTACGTCCTTCTGATTCTCAACCCTCGTTTGTGCAAAATTTGATATACTCTGGAAGGAATTGGAGACCTTAATATCAACTGAAAACCAACATGTTTAAAATCTTATGAATAATCCTTACAAGTATTTTCAATTTGATGTTTTCCCTCACGTGGAAGCATATCACCAAAAACCATTGATTACAAATTTTGATTTAAATAGGCCCAGCTGTTTGATATAGTAAGAAGCAAAATTGTGTACTAAATTGACTTATAGGACAGTACGTGTGAGCTAGTGTGATTGACCCCATTGGGGCCATACCCAGCTGTTTGAAGATAGAAGCAAAAATGTTTACTAAATTGACCTACAGGACAGTACATGTGAGCTAGTGTGATTGACCCCATTTGGGCCTTAAACCCAGCTGTTTGAATAGTAGAAGCAAAAATGTTTGCTAAATTGACCTACAGACAGTACATGTGAGCTAGTGTGATTGACCACCCAGTTTTGACCATACCCAGCGGTTTGACTAGTAGAGCGAAAAATGTTATACTAAATGACACAGGACAGTAACGGGTAGACTATGTGATTGAACCCCCATGTGGTTCCATACCGTCTGTTTGAATAGTAGAGCAAAAATGTTTCTAAATTGGACCCACAGACAGTACACTGTGGAGCTATTGTGATTGACCCCATTTGGGGACATACCCAGCTGTTTGAATAGTAAGAAGCAAAAATGGTTTTACTAAATTGCTACGGGGCAGTTTTGTTTGCGCTAGTGTGATTGACCCCTTTTGGGGAACATCCCCGCTGTTTGAATAGGGCACAAACATGTTTACTAATTGACCACAGGACATTAAACTTGTGGAGCTAGTGTGATGACCCCGCATTTGATGCCATACCCCTCTGTTTGAATCGTAGCAGCAAAATGTTTACTAAATTGGACCTACAGACAGTACCGTGTTAGCTTTATTGTGTTGCCCATTTGAGGCCATACCCAGCTGTTTTTAATAGTAAAAGCAAAAAATGTTTACTAAATTGGACCTACGGACAGTACATGTGAGCTAGTGGATTGCCCCCTTTGGTGGCCATACCCCTGTTTGAGAAATAGTAAGCAAAAAATGTTTACTAACTTGACCCATAGACATACATGTGAGCTAGTGTTGGGATTGGACCCCATTTGGGGCGCATACCCAGCTGTGTGAAATAGTAGAAGCAAAATGTTTACTACATGACCTACAGGACAGTACTTGTGTGACTAGCTGTGATGACCCCATTTGGTCCATCCCCAGCTGTTGATATTAGAAAAAATGTTTACTAAATTGACCCACAGGAACAGTCGTGTGAGCTAGTGTGATTGACCCCATTGGGGCCATACCCAGCTCTTTGAATAGTAGAAGCAAAAATGTTGACTAAATTGACCCCCAGGGCAGTACGTGTGATCTAGTGTGATTGGCACCATTTGGGGCCATACCCAGCTCTCCTAAAGAGTATAAGCAAAAATTGTACTAATTGACCCACAGGACAGTACGTGTGGCTGAAATGTGATGACCCCATTTGGGGGACCTACCCAGACGTTTGAATAGTAGAAGCAAAAATGTTTACTAAATTGACCATACAGGACATACATGTTGAGCTAGTTGTGATTGACCCCATTTGGGGCCCATTTTTGTTTTTGTAACCAGCTGGTTGAATAGTAGAACCAAAAATGTGACTAAATTGACCGGCAGGACAAGTTTACATGTGAGCTAGTGTGATTGACCCCATTTGGACCATACCCAGCTGTTTGAATAGTAGAAGCAAAAATGTTTACTAATTGACCTACAGGACAGTACGTGTGAGGCTAGTGTGATTGACCCCATGTGGGGCCATACCAGCTGTTTGATAGTAGAAGCAAAAAATGTTTACTAAATTGACCCCAGGATAGTACATGTGAGCTAGTGTGATTGACCCCATTTGGGGGACTACCCAGCTGTTTGAATAGTAGAGCAAAAATGTTTACTAAATTGACCATAAGGACAGTGTGTAGCTCGGTGATTGACCCCATTGGGACATACCCAGCTGTGGATAGTGGAAGCAAACATGTTTACTAAATTGACATACGGTACATACGTGTGAGCAGTGTGATTGACACATTTGGGCCATAACCAGCTGTTTGAAGAGTAGAAGCAAAAATGTTTACTAAATTGACCTACAGGACAGTACGTGTGAGCTAGCGTGATTGACCCCTTGAGGCCATACCAAGCTGTTTGAATAGTAGAAGCAAAAATGTGTACTAAATTGGACCTTAGGACAGGACATGTGAGCTAGTGTGATTGACCCCATTTGGGGCCATACCCAGCTGTTTGAATAGTTAAAAGCAAAAATGTTACTAAATGGACCCACAGGACATAAGTGTGAGCTAGTGTGATGTGAACACCCATTTGGGGCCATACCCAGCTGTTTGAATAGTAGAAGGCAAAAATGTTTACTAAATTGACATACAGGACAGTACTTGTGTGAGCTAGTTGATTGACCCCATTGGGGCCATACCAACTGTTTGGAAAGTAGAAGCCAAAAATGTTACTAAATTGGCCCACAGGAACAGTACGTGTGAGCTAGTGTGATTGGCCCCATTTGGGGCCATACCCAGCTCTTTGAATAGTAGAAGCAAAAATGTTACTAAATTGACCCACAGGACAGTACGTGTGAGCTAGTGTGATTGGCCCCATTTGGGGCCATACCCAGCTCTTTGAATAGTAGAAGCAAAAATGTTTACTAAATTGACCCACAGGACAGTACGTGTGGGCTAGTGTGATTGACCCCATTTGGGGCCATACCCAGCTGTTTGAATAGTAGAAGCAAAAAGGTTTACTAAATTGACCTACAGGACAGTACGTGTGAGCTAGTGTGATTGACCCCATTTGGGGCCATACCCAGCTGTTTGATAGTAGAAGCAAAAAGGTTACCAAATTGACCTACAGGACTACGTGTGAGCTAGTGGGATTGACCCCATTTGCGGACATTTTGTGTGAACCCTAAATGTCTGTGGTAAACATGTTAACCCTAAATATAATTGCGTACTGTTTCCACATACTTGAGCGCATCTTAATGGTCCTTGGGTAGTGCCCACAAGTTGCCCCTTAAGTTGGGTCAAAGGTCATCTACAGGTCATGACCCCAAAATGGTCAGAATTATGATATTGCTTTATGGTGTATGCACATTCATGACACCTAAAAATTGTGACCGCGCGATCTTTATCTTCATTCACCAACTGTGACGGCAGACAACACAAGTGTTCGGGAAACGCTGCATTATCTATTCATAACATAAAAACTAAACATTTTAGGGGCTGTAAATGTCACTGGGATAATGAAAAAATATATGAACTTATTTTCTGACACCAAAATGTCAATTTGGATTGGGTAAAGTGGAGGACAATTAAGGTTGTCGATCAGTTCACCCACCTTTAATATCATTCCTTATGATATAAAACAATCATTGCAAAGGGAAGTTAGTATGGGGCGGTGTGTTGATGGTTTGAGATTTGTTGGCTTTTTTGCTACAATTGGAATTTTCGGTCTTAAAATGTAGATAATGGTCCTAGGAATCCAAATCAAATTGTTACCATTTTTTTATCCCTTCCGTTTGGCGGCCATCTTGGTTTTCAAAATGGCTGACATTTTCAACATATTTTGCTCTATATCTGGACTTCTGAGCAACATAGAAGGCTAAAATTGGTGGCAATATCAATGTTTGTGATGTCATGGAACACAACTATCACATCCAGAAAGTCGCAGATAGTTTCCTTCAGGAGGTCATCTTGAAATTCAAAATGGCCGCAATTTTAAACATATTTTGCTCTCTACTGCACTTCTGATCAACATAGAAGGCTCAAGCTGGTGGTAAAACCCATGTTTGTGATGTAAGTGAATGCAAATATTACAACCAAAAAATCACACATTGTTTCCTTCAGGCGGCCATCTTGAATTTCAAAATGGCCACCATTTTTAACATATATTTCGCCCAATATCTGGACTTTTGAGCAACATGGAAAGCTCCAATTGGTGACAATACCCATGTTTGTGATGTCAAGGAAAACATATATTAGATCCAGAAAGTCGCCAGTGGTTTCCTTCTGGTGGCCATCTTGAATTTCAAAATGGCTGCCATTTTTAACGTATATTTCGCTCGATATCTGGACTTCTGGGTAACCTAGAAGCCTTCATTTTGGTGGCAATGATGTAAAGGAAAATATATATATTACATCCAGAGAGTCGCAGATTGTTTCCTTCTGACAGCCATCTTTAATTTCAAAATGGCCACTATTTTTTTACATATACTTCGCCCGATATCTGGCCTTGTGAGCAAAATAGCTCAAATGCTCCTTCCTTATCAGATATATATCCTATTGCACCAGAACCACTTAAATCATGGAATCCTGGGAGAGCCATAGCTCTGGGTGTTTTAAAAAAAATCATCAAAATTCATTTTTTATACTTTTGTTACTGGCATGGATATGCGAACATAACCTGCAAGTGGTTGGCTTGAAATCCGCGTATTAAAGACAAGGCAGTACTTTTTATCTGATTCTGTAATTTATATACGTGTGTATCAAATTCCGACTTGAGATCAAAAAAGCCTTTCTCGGTGAATATCCCAGATTTTCAGCGTGATATTGCGCACCATGATCAATACAGTTTGACATCAAACAAAAATATTATTGATCTTTGTTCATTTTGTACTGGTGTAAACTACAATCAGCTGTTTAGTGCAGATTTTTTTTTTTTTTTTTTTTTTGAGATTTTCAAAATTTAGGAAAAACAGGTTTTTGCGCAAAATTAGGAGTTTTTAACCAAAATGAGTTCATTTTGTACTGTTTCGCCCCTCCTATGATTTTACCCTGGCGCCGCCTCTGACAGCACGTGTTTGAAAATACTAGGTTTCCAGAATACTACTCAATCGGGCTCCCGAGTCTACAATGAAAGGTTCTTAAAGGGATTAGCAGCGATTTGCTAATCAGAAACATCAAAAAAATCATCAAAATTCATTTTTTATACTTTTGTTACTGGCATGGATATGCGAACATAACCTGCAAGTGGTTGGCTTGAAATCCGCGTATTAAAGACAAGGCAGTACTTTTTATCTGATTCTGTAATTTATATACGTGTGTATCAAATTCCGACTTGAGATCAAAAAAGCCTTTCTCGGTGAATATCCCAGATTTTTAGTGTGATATTGCGCACCATGATCAATACAGTTTGACATCAAACAAAAATATTATTGATCTTTGTTCATTTTGTACTGGTGTAAACTACAATCAGCTGTTTAGTGCAGATTTTGAGATGCCGTCGCTGTATGTCAATTTGCGGGAGACAGTATATTTCCTCAAATACTTCATTTTTTTCATTATTTGGTGGTTGTCAACATTAAAGCAGTTAAATGGAATTGTACACACTTATCCCTGATTTATAAGTTAAGAAATGCATTTCCACATTTTTTCGATTCTCTCGCATTATCGCTGCTAATCCCTTTAATAAGTTTGTGTTTAGGTTTCAATGTTATTGCTGTCCCTATGTGCCAGTGCAATTTCAAGTATTGAAATATCAATATCTATCTAGCGGCCGCAGCCGAGATGCTGTTCACCATGTAACGCCAAATGTCCCTGTCCGTCATTAAGTTGGGGATGTCAGATGGATCCTGCTGCATGTCTCGAGCAGTCACATCAATGTAGTTAAAGGGACACGACCCGTTTGAGCATGGTAACCTCCAACATGACGATGTCCGAGACTACTTGATCAATCGCACGATAACAGTGACCGGCAAATCGCGCTCGGCGTTGGGCAACAGAAGATGCGATTGGAGGGATATCTCCACATATCTGTGCTTTGGTCATGTGCTCACGCCAAGATATGTTTTGTACTCGCATAAGAAGCCTGGTGTAGGTGCCATTCAGTTTATCCTGTAGCTCTTTCTTCATGGTCCAGGTCTCAGATCCATATAACATGATACTCTCTTCGCAGGTTCTAAAGAACTTCAGCTTGGTTGAATTGGAGATACCAGATTGCCATAGGTGGTGTAGTTTATTGCAGGCATTCTAAGTTTGTCCTTTGCGTGACAGGAAGTCTTTCTTGCTGTCGGCAACATAGGACCCCAGGTACTTGAAGTCCCTGACCTCTTTGAGTTGGGTACCGTCTGTAGTGCAGATAGGTTGATGATTATCTTCCTCCTTGACGCTCATATATTCCGTCTTCTTGGCATTTAGATGTAGGCCGACTTTGTCTGCAGCATTCTCAAGTAAATGTTAGTAGATCTTTTGTACCACATATCAGATCGTCTGTTAGAGCTAGATCATTTGCATAGTCAAGGTTTGTGAGATGCTGGCTTTTGTGACGTCTAGAACGCTTGGGTTTGATGGTGAGTCCCTTGTTGTTCCTGATGTCAAGAGTGTCTGAGGATGTAATCAACCACGATTACAAAGAGATAGGGAGCAAGAGTATCTCCTTGGAAGATTCCAGCAGTTGTTAGGAACTCCTTTGTGGGCCCATCCATGGTCTGCACAAAGCTAGATGGGTTATCATACATGATGGCAATTGGTATGACAGTCTCATCCGGGACACCATTGTTAAGAATATGCAGCATTACATCTCTGTAGATCTTAGAGGCCAGTGGTGATTCCTCTGTAGTTTTGGGGTTGTTGGAGGTCACCTTTCTTTTGTAGAGGAGTGATGAACAATGTAAATATAATACGGCAGCTGGTTTGTTTCCCATGTAGGTGTCATTACAAAATTCCCAACAGTTGATCATGGAAAAGTGGATTCTTCCAGATTACTGCATGCACATCAGAAGCTCCTCTGTAGTAAAAGGTCCAGTCTTGATAGGAAGGGTGTCTGCTATCTTGGGATTGACGAAATGTTCATCAAGGTTAGTGTTATTCTGAACTGGTTTCCAAGTAGAGAACTAAAGTGCTGAAACCATGTGTCAATGTGCTCTTCAGTTGTTTCACCTTTGATTCTTATAGGTGGGCTAGCTTTCTTATCAGTCAGGTCGCTGAGTGCCTCCCAGGCAGCAGCATGCTTGTATTTGAGATGTAGGGTGTCAAGTGCTTCAGTCTTGGACTTAACATGCTCCTCAAGCACCACGGTGTAAGCATCATCAAGTGCAGCCTTAGCGGCATCAAAGGTTCTGCTTGGAGCTTCTGGTGGATTTAGTATGGTGCTTCTTGGCTGCAGACTTCAGTTTTTCTCGGGCTTTGATGACTTTGTCATTTGAGTTAAAGGCGGTAGTCTTCTTCTCTAGGTAGCATCTTCAGTGCAATTTATTTGTTGGCTGAAGTGACGGCTTCATATACTGTGCTGGGGTTCTAATCTTCGAGCTCTCAACAAGAGTGTTGAACCTGTTATGTACTGCTACAGTATACTAATCGCAGAGCTTTGTATCTCCCACTACCTTTCTCCAGTCAATTGTTATCATGGGATCTCTAGGAGGGGGTTTACTCTGACGGTAACTTATCCTGCTCCTGCAAGAGACAATTCTATGATCAGACTTACAGCTTCAAAAGTGTCGTAGGCTCTTGAGTTCTTAATGCTGTTAATCCACTCCTCTCTGACCAGAATGTAGTCCAGCTGGACAAGTTCTCCATTTGGGCGACGGTATGTCCACAGTCTACTTGCTTGATTTTGGATTTTGTTGCCAGTGGCAACAAGGTTAAACCGTTAACCTCACGCACACCCCACCTCTGCTGGACCCACTTCTGCACGCGAACAGCGTGTCCCAAGCCTGAGGCCCAAGTCTAGCACCGCAATCGCTAGGGATGCACAGAAGATTATGGGCTGGAACTGCATTGGTGGCAGTGCCCAGTCCATGGTAAAAGCAAGAGACAGTGTCATCTGGATGGTAGTAGCAAATGACTGTTGTTTCAGGATTACCCATCAATGTAAGCTTCAGGATGCGCTCATTACAGTTGACAAGGCTGGCATGTGACTTGAGAGCCTTTGGTGAGAAAGAAACCCCACACCTCCTGTAGCTGCATTTTTCTTATTCTTCCAGGCGGAGGCTGTAATAAATGCATAGCCATAGATATTCTCCTGTAGTAGACGTTTGTTGTGCACAATGCGGTGCATGTGCATATGACATCAATATCATACAGTTGTGCTTCATGTACAAGTTCATCTTTCTTGGCTGTTGTTGATAGTGTCTGGACGTTGCATGTGCTGATGATGAAAGCAGCATTACGTTTAACAAAGTTATCCATGCATCTTTTGTCAATATCAGCGTTGGACCATGTAGTAGGCTAGTAGGCTTTAGGACCAACCCATCATCCAAATTGGTGGAGACCAATGTTGACTCAGGAAGCACAGACTTCAATTCCGGGGCTTTATCCCTGGTGCTACGTTGTTCAGCTTGTCAATTAGCTAAATAGTAGCTAGGCTTCGCCAGGTCTCCAGCACCCTTTTCTGTTGGGGATGATCCCATAGCCTTTGTCTTTCACGGTGACACTCTGCCACAACATCAATATCAATAACATCACAAACATGGGCATTGCCACCAAATGGTGCCTTTTATTTTGCTCAGAAGTCCAGATATTGGGCTAAGTATATATTGAAAATGGCGGCCATTTTGAAATTCAAGATGGCTACCCGAAGAAAACAATCTGTGACTTTTTGGATGCAATATTTGTGGTCCTTGACATCACAAACATGGGTATTGCCGTCAACTTGAGCCTTCTAAGTTGCTCAGAAGTCCAGATATATAGCAAAATGTTGAAAATGGCGGCCATTTTGAAATTCAAGATGTCCGCCTGAAGGAAACAATCTGTGACTTTCTGAATGTGATATTTGTGTTCCTTGACATCTTAAACATGGGTATTGCCACCAATTTGAACCTTCTATGTTGCTCAGAAGTCCAGATATAGAGCAAAATATGTTGAAAATGGCGGCCATTTTGAAATCCAAGATGGCCGCCAAACGGAAGGGATAAAAAAATGGTAACAATTTGATTTGGATCCCTGGGACCATTATCTACATTTTAAGACCAAAAATTCCAATTGTAGCAAAAAAGCCAACAAATGACACACTGTTCCATACTAAGTGATGAGAGTCATTGTCTGTCAAAATGTCCAACTATACCTGAAACTTGTTTACTTTATTATGTACGCCACGATTGGCAACTTCATCCCTCCCAATTTACCTACAAAAATTGAGATTTTGGTATTGGATGATAGTTCATAGTTTTCCTCATTACACAGTACTATTTAAGACTTAAGAAATTTTTCCTTTTGATGTTATGAATAAAAACATCCTCAAATGTGGTCAAGCACACTATTACTCTCAAACATTTTCCTGTGGATCAATTTAGTACTCATTTATACTTCACTGTCCAAGCAGCTGGTCCAATATAACTTAAAATTTGTATCAGTCTTGGCTCATCAATATTGGCTCATCCGATATTTTCATATAGCTCATCCAATATATTCTGGTATCACCCTCAAGCCATCCAATATTATATCATAACGTGTATCAGTCTGATAAGGCTTATATGTGTACACGAGGGAAAAATAAAAAATCCTTTAAAAAGGAAATGGGCGCCCCAAGGAGTGAGTCTTGTTTGGGTTGTTCTATGTGGTTGGGAAATACTTATGTAAGAAACGGTAGACACAATATCAGATTGAATTCGTGAAGTTTTATTGCAATTTGCTTAGTACAAAATGTTTGAAATAGTATAAAAATAGATATATATATTGAAATACAAGAATATAGTATGAACAGTTTAGTTGTTGGTGAACCTTATCAGACGTAACCTGTAGCATTAATAAACTTTGTCACCACCTTAGTATCCCTGTCTGACTATACCAGGGCCCTTTTACTAGCTGCCCCAAAGTCCCAAGGTTTTTTCTTCATTTCGAACTATCCAAGACCCCTTCTACAACTGTCTGGGAGCCCTTCACAGCTGTCACAGAGCGTCCTTCTCAACTAACACAAATCCCCCTTCTCATCTACAAAGAGTGGCCCTTTCCCAACTAACCCAGGTTCCTCCTTCCAACTACACCAGGGCACATTTCTACATTACCTCCACACCTTATCCTTTTTTTATCTATATGGACAATTCCCAACTACCCATGGTCCTTTTTTGGTATTACAATTGATAATTCTGTCATGCGCTATATGATATTGGGCAGAAGCGCTTGACGGAATATAAATGGCAATACCTCATTTGCATACCATGAAACCTACCAGATTTCCTTCTCAACCTCCCAGAGTTTCATTTCCCAACTACCCCAGGGGTTCTCTTTCCAACAACGCCAGGGTTCCACATTATACAAGGGTGTTTGCCAATCACCCCTTCACCAACACAACCCATCCAATTCAGGTTCTCATTTTCACCAAATTGAAAAATGAAAAAAAAAAATAACTTTTACTAAACTGGAGTGTATATTTTGTTTTTTGATCATTTTAATTTTTTATTATATTTGTTAAATCTTATTTTATTTTGGGTCACTATTTGTCACATTTCTATTTTTTATTTTTATAATTGTTTAAAAACATTTTTCTTCGTATTTTCTTTTTTTTTAATGTATTTGTCATTTTTTTTCATTTTTAATATTCGGGTTTTATTTCGTTCAATTGTATTACTTTTTAGTTTTAATATTTTGTCATATTTTGCTTTTTATTTTTTGTCATATTTTGCTTTTGTTTTAATTTTGTTCGTATTCGATATTTTTATTATTTCTTAATTTCTTTTTAAACTTTTAATTACTTACTAACGTTGTTCGTATTTATGCTCAAGTTTCATCGTTTATTTAGTATTGCTGTTTTTATTTTAATTAGTTTTTTAATAACACCACGCCACATCTTTCCTCAACCTTGTATTTTTGTGTACATTTTAGTTGCATTTTGTTATTATTTTTTTACATTTATTTTTGTTTATTAACTTTTGATGATAATTTTTGTTTTTATTTAATCTGCTTATATTATTTTATGATTTTTAATTAATATTAATTTAATATTGTTTTTCTTTTAAATTCTTATTTGTTTCCGTCTTTTCTTTTTTACTGTCTTTAAGCGTTTTCTATTTTTCAATCATGTTCAATTGTTATTCTTTTGAATTGTTTATTTTGTTTTTATTTATATTTAAATTTATTTTCTTTCGTTTCCATTGTAATTTTGTTTTATTATTATTAGTTTATCAACTTATCTTTATTTTTTATTATTTTAAAGATTTTTATTTTTTATTATTTCATTTTTTGTTTCAGTACTTTGTTTATTGGTGTATTTTCATTTAGTTGCATTTTGTTATTATTTTGTACATTTATTTTTGTTATTACCTTTTGTTCTTTAATTATTAATTCGCTTATAATCTTTATGTTTTTTTAATTAATTTTAAGTTAATATTATTTTTCTTTAAAATCTACTTGTTGTTTGTGTTTTCTTTTTTGGTTTCTTTGTAATTTATAGCGTTTTCTTTTTTTCACTCATTGTTCAATTGTTAATTCTTTTGAATTTTTATTTTGTATTTTATATATGTTTAAATTTATTTCTTTTGTTTCCGATGTAATTTTGTTTCATTGTTATTATTTTTCATTTTGGCCTACTTATTCCCAAATTTGTGATTCAATTTAAGCTGTGTAGGTTGTTAAAAAAAAAGAAAAAAAGGGGGAAAGGGAGAAAAAAAGCAAAACAACGGCACATATTTCCTGGTAACAAACAGCTCAAACAAGAACAAAACTAAAGAACAACAATGAAAAATCAAACTTCTCTTGACCGATTTGGAACCCAGGGCCAACGGGGAAAATACTGCATGTGTGTCAGTACGCTACACCCCGGGGCTACACCACATATAGGAACTTGCTATATAACCGTGTAATCTGCTCATTTGGTCACAAGGTGATGGAATACAGCTCGAGGTCACAATTGACATGACCCATCTGGCGTTTTACGTGGAGGATACCAATTATACGATGTTTTGAAAAATTCCTTAAATTTCGCAAGTAAAACTGGAGCACTTCTCTTCTTCTTGATTAAATCTCTGCCGAAAGACTTCATTTTTTAGGGTCATCGGGTAATCTCGAGCAACTCCTCATATTTTCCACCATATTTGAACTTCCGCTATGTAGCGTAAGAAATCCCCAATTTGTCTACAGTTTCCTCCTACGGCGGGTCCCGGAAAGTGTGTTAGTCTGTGTCGAAGACTGCGAAAGATATTTAGTACTGCGCGAGCGATTTACGTTATCAATCCGGAAAACGAGGGGTTCTATGGAGATTTGCCTCAGAGGGTTCGTTACTATGTTTTGTTTTGAATATTGATCGTAATTGGGTCTGACCTATGGACCTAAGCGAGAAAATTGAACGTTTTGTCGGGTAACTTCGGTGCCGCAAACCGGAAAAGTAAGGCCGCAATCGCTACGGCCCAATCCTTACGACTTACCGGACGCCGTAACGAGTTTCCTAACCCAGCAATTATAGGTGCGCGGCCGTCGGCGCCCCTAAAAATCATATGAAAAAAGGATTATGATGGAGTCACCCAAACCTAAAAAAAACCCTGTGCACTACTGCCTATCTATCAGCATCTAAGCACTTTTGTGATTGGTCACTTGGAAGTACTATCATATTTGGAGCAAATCGGAGATTCTTTAAAGACACTATCAGTGTTTTAAAAAATATTTGAATGTTCAGGAATTAGCTTCAAAGTGAAGGATAAGTCTGTATAATTCTCATAGTACCTTTTCCAGCTTGTATAAATAATTGGCAGAAAGGAAGAAAACGTCAGTGTTTCAAGATACTATTCCCCATTCAATTACTGTTGTAATAAGTGGTCCGAACGGACAGTAACTGACTAAAATCTCGATTCTGTCCTTATTAGGTTCCTTCGTCTTAATCATTTGGCAGGGTATGTTAGGATACTGTAACTTGTTACATACCGTAAAATCTGATTTTTGATGATTTTTTTTTCGATTTGCTGATTTAGCAATCACGGACTAAGTGTCTTTAAACACAGTGGTAATGGTTTACACTGAGGTATAGACGCACAATTTTGATCTCATGTTGTGTCCTAAAATGAACCAATCAAACAGACGTCTAAGCGAAGGCAAATCCAAAATCATGCTTAATTTTTTTTTGAGTACCTGCAGATCACTACAACAAGCACACTTGATTTTTTTGGTAGTTTTAGATATGTACACAGACATTCGAGTGTGCTAAATTAAATTTTTTTGCGGTCACACCTTGAAATCCAAGATGGCGGCCACAATGGGCGCCGTTTGCTAACGACATATTTTGAGGGTAATGACCTATGTGAGCCTCCAATATATCACACCTTTTTGTGTCATATTGAAGATAATTTATATACATGATGATACCAACATTATTTGGGTTTTATGTGAATTCTCCACAACCGTTTTTGGGGCCAAAAATGCATATTTTTGACATTTTTTCAAATATGAATGCGACTGAAAACGTTCTCCCCCATAATCAAAAGTGTTCTCATAATTGGACAAAGACTTCTCAGGAATTTTCCCTCATATATACTCATTTTGTTGGTGAAAAGCACAGGATCATAGCAAGTTTACCTTGAAAGTTATAGGTTGTCTAAGAATAACAAAAAAAGGTCATTTTGCACATTTTTCTAAACACATGAACAAATGTGGTCCAATACCACATATGAAATGCTATATGACCGTTTTTGATCACCTAACTTAATACATGTTTAATTGCAGTTGCTCAATGCATTACTGATTCAATTTTTTTGCGTTAACCTCTAAATCCAAGAGTGGCGGCCAAAATGGCCGCTGTTTGACACAAATTACCTATTAAGGATAATATTTGAAGATAACCGCCAACATCACTGTGGTTATGTCATTTTACAGCAATTTAAAATTTTCTACTTGATGTTTCACTTTCAAACCTAAATATTGTACATTTAAATAGAATCTCTACTTAAGCAATGCATGTAGCATAGGTTCAACCGCTGCAAGTGTCTACTTCAAATATGCAGTTTTCCAGAAATTGTGATTTTGAAAGTGGTTACATTGTGCCATACTTATACAATATCACACGATGAAACAGTCAATTGAGTCCTTTGTCTCAGCTCTGGATTGTTCTTCCCAACTAATGCAAAGAATACTTATACAGCATAAATATCGGCATTACGAGGTGGTTCTTGCACTCTTTGGAGTAGTGCAAATCCCTGTACATTTCTTCCTGTTTTCATTGCACCCCACCTCGTTGGAGTTGCAATCGCATTGCAGACGCAACATGTCATCCCCAAAATCGTGGTTGGGGGCGGGAGGACTCCATCTTGGAAGTGGACACGTTGTAAGGCTGTATAAGACCCCGTTTTTCAGCATTGTTGTCACCCAACGAACTTTAGAAAAATTGCACCAAGACCCCATATTTTTGAAAATTATACGAATTTTTCAGAGTAATTTATGCAAGTTACACTCTAGCTTGAATAGATACAAGTTAACTACGGAAATAATTTTGCATTCGGGACGATATTACGACAACTCGGATGGTGGAGACCAGAAGTGGAAGCATGTGTGTATGCAGGATTAGTCTTTGGTCATAGATTAACTCTGGAATTTCTTGGGTAAATTCATTAGCATAAAAGCCTAGCATAGGCTACTTCCACTATTCAATCTAAGGATGACTCTCAGGAGATTTCCAGAGCACCTTATAGCAGTTATTCACTTCACTCATGCATAACCTATAACAAATGGTGTTCAGTCAGGGCGAACATTTCAAATCTACCAGGTCCTAACAGTGTTTATAAACATTGACGTTAACTGGTCTATACCAGACCTCAAAGTACTGTGCTAGTCAAAGTGTGACCCATCCCTTTTATGCATTACATATCCAATCCCATAGACATGGCGTCTTTAGATAGGAAATCTCCAAAATTTGGAAGGACTTTACCAGTCCGGGTGTGAAAGCAGATCTTGTCGACGGGAGCCACAGTCCGGGGCTCCATAGACGATAACGGAATTATTAAAGCGTGAAATAATGTTGTGTGAAGAGTCACATGATTGAAGTGCCCTATGTTTACATTGTTCCGGGCCCCCTATGAGTACGCCGGATATACTTCTACACGGCAAGATGGCCGCTATTCCCAAAGGTGGAAGACGTCTATATACACCCAGTCTCTTCTTTGTCCAAACACACTGTGGTTCTCAAATATGATCCAAGCCAGAGAGGGGTACAACGTCTGGCTGCTCAGAATTCTTGCGTTCTTTCTTTTTATATTGGTCACCTTGTTTGTGCACTTTTTCTCGTTGCAGCAAGAGATGTTCCATTGTCCTGTGGTGTGTCCACAACCACAGGTAGGGTCCTGATCTGCTTCAAGATAGCTCCACTTCTGCAAGGAACCCTTAGACGGTGCCAATTCTGGTTCTCAATCTGTTAAGGCATCGCCATTCAGCCATGAGGAGTCAGCTCGAGGTGGGAAATGTCAACAGGTTCAATATCAATAGATGTACTTGGTGTGTAGCAAGTCTTTCTTTCCAAAGAGACTCTCTTACCTACCTAGGACTGTTTAAAGAGGTTGGACTTTGCTAGAATCTCTCTTGGATTAAGGTGGTTGGCGGCAGGTATCCACCAGTGAAAAAAGAGAAGAGAACAATAAACGATATCAAAGAATACCACAGTAATAAGTGTATGGTTTCAAGTGGCGAGAGGGCATCTTGAGTAGTCTACCCAATCAGAGGATTGCTGCTTCCTTTGTCCCTATTGAAGTGGTTAGGGGTAGACTTGATATACAACGCTCCAAGGGAAAGGCTCTAGGGAAATGATTATTTTCTAATATGTTTACCAACTAGAGTACCAAGTAGTTTCGAATCATTTTAGGTGGACTGTTTTATTTCCACTTGATATTTTCAAATTAATAGACAAAAAAATTATTTCAAAAATCTCTGAGTCAGCCTTAAGAAAATTGGATAAGGTACTTCTGCAACCTTCACTCTTAGGACTTCGTAAGGGTACTTATCAACTGTTGGTTGGGGCTAGCAATATTGCGGAGAAGCTGTCTTCGCCTGTTCTATCACTGTGACTCTGGTGTTATTGATATGGTAGGCTAGCAATAGGGATTTCAACTGTCCATCATCAAATAAGCACATTGCTAGCAGCCTTCACACTCATTATAATTCTGCAGTTGTATTACTAGCTCAACTCCAGGGCAAATTCAAAAGTTTCAACTCACTACTGTAATTAACTCTCTTGTAGGTATGAGTCATGATACCCAGAATGCAAAATGTCAGTAATGTTATAATACAGGTACACAAGGCTGGTCGTGTAACGGCTGCCTGAATGATGCTATATTGTAGGCTGTTTATGCAACCAATAGCAATCAGGTTTACAGATAAAAAAAACCAGTGTATTCGGTATGGAGTATGCCTCTCTGACATGGTTGTGCCTTACAGTCTCAATACAGTGGATTAGAGGAAAACATGAAATGACAAATTCAAAATTGATTTTCGTCTTTTAGTATTATTGGCTTTCCATCTTTGGTATCAACACTGTCCAATTCCTTAAAGGTGCGACGAGAGAGTTTACATATCGGGTGTTCAAAAAAAATATCGAAAAGTAATGCTTTTTGCCTTGATGTAAAGTTTTACACTGTCTAACATAAAGGGCTTGGTTTTGAAAAAAAAAATCATCTGGTTTTAAATTCAATGAAATGAAAGGGAAAAACCGCAGTTAACAACTCCTTCCCTCTTAATATGTTGATTGAAACAAGCAGAAACAAGCACATAGAAAGCACATATTTCCAGCTGAAGATAAGCATTAAAAATAACCAAGCACTTGAACAAACAATAGAACCACGTGAGGGCACTCAAGTGAAGTACCTCGCTTTTAAGTCTTGTTTATTAAGTGTTTTGCTTGTTTCCTTTTTGTTTGAGCTGGTTATAGCTTGGTTCTGTTTAATTTTAGCTGTCTGGAAAAGTTTTATGCTTAGTTGATGTTAATCCCTTTCAACCAGAGGATTAGAGGACAAGACCTTTTTTCACAATCAAGCATTTATGTTAGCAGTGATTTCCATCACAAAATAACCCCATTCTGAAAAGGATTAAGCTGGGAATGTTTCTTTGATACAAAAATTGTGAAATTTAAATTATTTCGTTAGGAGAAAATACGAAATTCGGCCTTGTTTTATATTGAAGATAAGCAATCAGAATCACCTTTTTCTCTCTTTGAAGACATTTCTGTAGCCAATACAAGGTAAGAAGAACTCTATTGAGTGTCTAGAAATTATATTATGACACAAATTGGGGTGCCTCAAAAATCCTCTTGCCACCTGAATCAACAACATTCCAGGCAGGAGCAAATCCAATTACAGTCCACTTATGGCTAAACCAGGTGAGGGGGGGGGGGGTAAGTCGACTAATGCATCCATGTGCAAACATCTCAACATAACATGGGTATAGACTGGTGGCATATTCCTTTTTTTTCCAGAAAAAAAATCTATTGAAAATTTTCAACCACAATCCAACACAACATAATCACAAACTGCTTTTGTAAACTCAATAATTCATTCTTTGCTTCAATCTGGTAGCAGAAATGGAAGAAAATTAAGTCCCATTTTTAAAAAATCCATGTTATCAATATGCCCATCGAAAAATGCATGAAGTCTCACATTAATTTGAATTACTTAAATGATTAAGAGCGCCTTGCTAGTGATACGTATGTTGCCGCTCGCAGGTTTGTTTTTTTCAAACACTGTGTGCGCTGGCCATCTCCTGGAAAGATTTAAACTATAGATTAAACATTTTTAAAGGAAATATGTCACGATTTGTCAAGCTCAGTTGACTTAATCATAAAAATAGATGTACATTACATCACAAATTCCAGAAAAAATAATACAAAATGTGATGTAAAAATTAACAAAATAAGAGGCATTTTAATTTTTGCTTTTTTGACATTAAGAAGGAGAAAACGGGCGGATTTTCGCCAATCAAAAGCACCCAATTTTGCTTCTCCTTGTGACGTTCAAGTGATGACCAAAACATTGGTTGCTGAATTGTTATTGATGACACTGTTAATATTGATTGGATTAATTGAAAGTAAAAATAAAATTAGAAAAATAAGTTACGAGACCATATTTTGTATTTCGTTGTGTTTTAATGATTATTAAGTGGCAACAATGCGATATGATGGTCACAACCGACCATAAATTATGGATGGTCATCACTTGACGTCACCTTTGCCTGCGATGGGGACGTTGTCGGAATCGTTTTCGAGTAAGCTTGGGCCGGGGACAATTGTTAAAAAAGGGCAAAATACTCAACCAAATGTGGACAAGTTTCAACTCTTATTGATTTATATGTAGTCTACGTTACTTAAGCTTTTCCATCCATACCACATTTCCAAATATTAAGAATCATGACATATTTCCTTTAATCCAAATTTAGGTTTGGCATCCATTTAATCTAGAAAATTTAGAGCGGAATGACACTGTGAAAACTTCGCTTCCAATTTCAAAACTTCGCCTTCCAATTTCCTATTTTATTAATTCAATTCCATATTGGTGACGCATGGCCCTGTATAGGGTCCAAATGTAACTCAACCATATTGGTACCGCATGGCCCTGTATAGGGTGAAATTGTAACTCAGATTCAACCTTATTGTACCGCACATTGGCGCTATATAGGATACAATGAACTCATATCAACCCATATTGGTACCGCATGGCCCTGTATATAGGGCCAATTATGGCAATGTAACTCAACCATATTGGTACCGAATGCCCGTATAGGGTCCCATGTAACTCATATCAACCATAGTGGTCCGCATGGCCCTTGTATAGGGTCCAATGTACTCATACTCAACATATTGGTACCGCATGCCATGTTATAGGGTCCAATGTATAACTTCATATCACCATAATTGCTAACAACTAGCAGAACAAGGGCAAACTAAAGGTAGAGACTAGGGAGCGCTCATTATTTTATGCCAGGGGGGAATGGATGATTTCAACCTTTTCGGCAACATTTTTCGCGTTCCCATTCGCTTCCGTTCAAAAATTGCAAACTCCCCCTGATCATGCTGAGTTCCCCATTTAAAAGTTCATGTTCCCCTCTCTCTCGTTGATTAAAAATTTCACGTTCCCCCCTTTCTCTTACAAACATTTTTCTGGTTCCCGCCCTCAAATCCTCCACCCCCGGCGTAAAATAATGACCCCTCCCTGAGTATCAGTTATAATGTGGCTCTATCTACATAATCATCAATGATTGCTCAACCGAAAATCGATGAAAAAAAAATCAAATTTTTCCACGTCTGTAACAATTAAGTTTAAGGTATCCTCAAACATCACAAGTTAGAGTACCCAGAAGCAAACCTAAGGACAAAATCGGATATTTAGATAGCCATTACTCTCCGGTACGAAACACTTACTACACATCGTAATTAAATGGAGATTCATAATGATCTTTATAGACACTTTGTTTTCTTACCTTTTCTATCAATTGACCTATCGAGAATTAGAAATTCTATAGGACTTCTTTCACTTTCAAGATATTCCTGCAAATTTTAAAATATGTTTGACTTCTTCGGATGGATCACTTGAGTTTTAATCGGTTCTGTGGTCAACCCTGCAGCATAGAAAACAACAAACCTATGGTTTGACCCCCTGCCTCAATAAAATAATAAAAAAGTTTTAAAATACAGTAAGTAAACTTGCGTCATCCCCCTGGCAAGATGGGCAGTCTGGAAATTGTCCTCAGGACCTTACCTGGGTCCATGACCTTTGACATTCACACACATGAAGGAACACCGATTTGCACCTTAAACCAAAAGTCTGGTTTAAATCGAAGGAGAGAAAGAGATGCGAAAAACGAAAACCTACAAAAACCTTCAAACGGGGAACACAACACCACAATACACACGGAAGTGCGTGGCGTGCGTGAATGAATGCATGCATGCATGCATACATACATACAAAATAAATATTTTTACATACATACATACATGACATCATAATACTACATACATACATTAAGGACATTCGCACCCTCGTTAATATTCCCACCTCTGCTTTCCAGGCCCAGGGGGATAGAAAAAGGGTAAAATGTGTGCGAGCAAGCTCGTGCACGGGTGCCCATCTCTCTTCTTTAGTTTGGGCCAGACTCCCCATGTCCCATATATTATTGCTGTGGGGGGTTCGCCACTTCTTCCCGCACAGAGAGTCTGTTACTTTCCCAGCATTAAATATGCTGGTACCCATTTATACCCCTGGTGGAGAGGAGTAATTGAGGTTTGGCCACAATGTGGCTCGAACGCAGAACCTTTGGAGTGCGGGGCGAGCGCTCAATACACTGGACCACGCGTGCCTACAAATCAAATAATGAGCTTCAAAATTATATAAAAAGAATAGGAGCGGGTTAGGCCCATGACATCCTTCCAGTCGCCAGCGAGACGATGGCCCAGTGCGCAATAACCGAAATGGCCAAGATCAAGTGTTTTGCACGCTGCTCGACTGGAAGTATGTCATGGGGCTTCGGATAGATCTCTACATTCAAGTGAAGTTCACAAAACTTAACTACAAAAAAGATAGACAAGGGGTTAATTTCCTTCTCAATAACATGATGAAACAAGGGGCGTCGGGCGGGGGAGAGGAAGGAGGAGGGAGGTGAGGGGAGGGAAGGCAGGCGCGCTAACCAGACCTGAGCCTCAGGGGGGGGGGGGCAAAGACTCAAGAAGTTTCCCCATTTTTCCTCCCTTATCCCCTTCTTCTCGTCCATGTTTAAGCTTCCCATCCCCATTTTAGTGGCGCGGGCAGTCTGCCCCCACTGGTTATGCCACTGAGGAAGGGGACAGGGAGGCAAAGGGAAGGGGGACGGTGACCAGTATTCACCGCACTTCGTCTTTATAGTTGTCCAACCCCATGATCTCAAAATATAATTCAGTCAGAGATGTGTACAACGTCTGGATGCTTCACTAAATTCCCGCCAGGTCCTTGTGGGGTGCATTGTTGCTCCAGGCCCGTGGGCAGACCAGGAGATGTTCCATTGTCTGTAATGCTGTTCCACAACCACAGGTAGTGTCATGATCTGCTCCAGGGTAGCCCCATTTCTGAAAGGAGAACCTTGATCGGCCAATTCTGGTTTCAATTGTATGAGGGCATCGCCATCAGCCATGAGGAGTTCGCCCAGGTGGGAGATGCTCACAAGGTCATACCAATAGCTGTTACTTGGTTTATGGCCAGTCTTTCTTCAAAACAAGGCGACTCTTAAGCTCCTTAGAGACGTTTCAAGAGGTGGACTTTGCTTAAATAAACTTCTCTGGATTTAAGGCGGTTGGTAGCAGGTAATGTCCAGAAATAGGGTTGCTTCACATTAGATACTTGGTAGCCTACGCTTTTGCATGCTCGCTACATACCACGACGTATGTCTGGTGGAGCAATATAGTTTCCGTTGGTGTTGGACGGAGAGACTACTGCGATAATAAGGCCGGGAGGAGGCATTTAACGCTGAATCAAGCTTCTTGGCAGGGGTTGACCTTTCCCATACGTGAGAAGTAATACTATTCCCATGAGTAGCACAGGGCAAGTGCAGTCGATTAGTGTATGTGGGCGAGCTCCCAATCTTGTGTGCAGTGAGTCGTTTGTTCAAGATATTAATGCTTAAAACATACTTTACTCTTCGCTTCTCACTATGGGTCTTATAAGAGAGAGTTGAAGGTCCAAGGTTACTCTAGTTAACCAGGGGTTATACAGTAAGCTCCGGGGGGTAGTTCCCAGACCAATGGAACTTAGTGACGTTGCTTCACGGCTTGCGTAGATGGAAGAGCACACACCTGCTGTTCATTGAAGGATTTGACACGTGGGTGTTGTCATCATAATAAGGAGTGATTCATCCATGCTTGGAAAGGTCTATCTTCACAGAGTGTGAGGTCTGCATCTGTGCGCGAATTCCAGATTCGTATGCAAATAAATGAAAAGACATGTTCTGCACTTGAACAGGTTAGGTGCAAGCACGCGCCTTGTGGTTTTAGTCCATTCTTGACTACGCCACGGCTCCTGCTTTGGTCCTAGCTGAACAAAGAACATCTGTTTGCCATCAAATCTTTGATAAGCTCAATCAAGAGGGAGTCCTGGTGATTTCCAAATCATTATGGCGAGGCATTCTATGATTAAAAGTGTCGTAGTCGGCTGCTGGAAGAACACAACTCCGGTTACAATACCCTTCTCGAAACCATCCCCAATGTGTTGGTTAGTTGAGTACTTCACTCTGTACTGGTTTTGTGATTTGCCTGCCGGAAACCTGATTGTTCTGGTATGACGGTATTCGTCTATCATAGGTGCAATACGATTGAGCATGAGACGTTCAAATAGCTTGTAGGATATGGCTTCAGGGATGATTGGTCGTAGGTCAGTTCCATGCCATTCAACAAATCGAGTACAAACGCCATCACCTCAGTAATTTCTTTCTTTTTTGATGTATTGATAGGTATTCATGAGAAACTGAACATTCCTGGAAACTTGAAGCTCTGACCTCTTTCGTTTTCGACGCTACCCAATTTTAAATTTGAGGGGGGGGGGTCACCTCAAACATGTACCGTTGTGAAATTCAATCTTCAGAGGGCCATAATTAGACAGGTTAGATGGTTTGATAATTTCTAATACTGCAGCATTTTTTTTCAAAGTGGTAACAAGTGGTTTCAGGATCTATTTGAGGGTGCTGAAATTCAAAAAACTAGCTGTTCCAGTGCGCGTTGCCATTTTCACCTTCAAAATTTCGACAGAACAAAATGGCCGCCTTTTCAAGCAAGGTTTTTTTTGTGCTAAAACTGGGTTAAGGCAACATAAAGGTCAAGTGTGGCAATCCCCATGTTTATGACAATAAAGATTCCATATTGGCTACTACAAAATTATACCTAGCTTGGGTTTTGCCTCCATTGAAATTCAAGATGGCCGCATATTACTTGTATTAGATCAGCTATCAAACGCCTTTCTGGTAATAAGACAAAGACATGCCGAGCAATACGCATGTTTTGTGACCCTGAGGATTCATATTGACTTACTACAAAACTTGTACATAGCTTGGGTTTCCTGCCATTTCCGAATTCAAGACGGCCGCCATCGCCATAGTCTAATATTAGGATCAGTTATCAAACGCCTTTCATGTTGTAGACAAGACATGCAGAGCAATAGGCATGTCTGTGACTTACATAGACATAACTGTACATAGCTTGGGTTTCCTGCCATTTTGAAATTCAATATGGCCGCCATATTAAGGCTTACCCTAGTTTTCATGTTCTAGACAAAGACATTCAGAGCATCGGCATATTTGTGACATTCCATAACAAAACTTGTACAGTAGCTTGGGTTTTCCTGCCATTTTTGAATCAAGATGGCCTCCAGTATTAAGGATTCGCTATCCAATGCCTTTCATGTTATAGCACAAACACTGCAGAGCCAAGGCATGTTTGTTTGACACAAAGGATTCTAATATCCCACAAAACTTGTACATAGCTTGGGTTTCCTGCCATTTTGAATTCAAGATGGGCCCCATATAAGGCTTACTAATCGCTATTCCTTTCATCCATGTTATGACAAAGCCCTGCCGAGCAATACGCATGTTTTGTGACACTGAGGATTCCATATGGTTCCTAGATCATCGATGTCAGCCTTTCATTCCTTACATGCACCCGGAGAAGAGAACGAGATAGCAGACCTACAACTCGGAGTGTCCAATGACCGAGTAGAGTGGACGTTGAATGCATACAGAGATATTACAGAGAATTTGCAAGAAATCATGGAAATTTAACCGACATAGATTTTTTGCAATCAGGTTTAAGCCAATAAAGTGCCTCGTTAATGCAGTTGGAAACTGACTTGGAAGCAGTCATGCTTCTCAATGACAAGGACCAGAGACCGAAGGGTGGGCATTTCCACCCTATGGTCCGCTTCCTCCAATTTTTGAACAAATAAGAGAGCCAGGGCTATTGCCACCCAAGCTTGCATTCCATTTCTTGATTCAACTTGATACAAGCACACCACTGCTTCTTTCCACAGTGGGGGACAGGCTAATTACACAAACCTACAATAGGGGCCCAGCCAGACCTACTAATGTCAACTTTACATTTGCCGCTACAGTAATGTAAAGGAATTATCATCCTTCTCAGCTTGCAGAAACAGAGTAGACCTGGTTCTCCAGGTAAAAGTTTTGAGAATTGATTTCCTTTTTCAAAGATTATAGCCCGAATCATTTATCAAGGCTTTGACCTATTGTGCCAGTGATGTTGGCCTTTTTCACAAATGCAAGCCACCCAGTTCTAAATAATGTGTGGTATTTCTGTTTTTTCCTCGCTGAACCACTTCTCCTATGTCTCATGATGGAGACAGCTCCCCAACCTTGAAGAAAGCCATCTGACATGATGGTTGGATTCTGGATGATGGCGGGTTGCGTAGTGGCTCACCCTCTCGCCTTTCATTAATGCGACCCGCGTTTGATTCCCTGCGGAGCAAGTGTCCTACGTGAATATTGTTGCCGGTCCATGACGTGTCCTTTGTGCATGTTTTCTCCAAGAACTTTCGTTTTCCTCCTCCTCCTTCCTCCTTCATTTAAAATCGGACTTCTTTCCATACAGCCCTCTTGTCGTGCTGGATTTACTTGTTGTGTTGTAGCAGCCTAAGATGCTCCCAGTGGCACCCTGAGCACTTTGTTGGATTTGTCGCGCGTTATAAGAACCGGGGGGCACTCACATTGAAATGGATATAGATGTAAGTCTTGCGCTTCCAAACCCATGGTATTCGGTGACTGAGGACTGGAAAACAATATGGTCTTGGGGTGAGAGCAGCAATTGCCCCAAATAGGGGGTTTTCAGTGACAATTCAAATTTCCCAAAAATGGGGTTCTTTAGGTGAGATTTTTGCAAAAATTTTCTTTTGAAGAGTCACTGAATCGAGTAAACCTCTTCTTTTTTTAAAACACGCTGGTTATTCAGACTATGAGTCGGCGACTATAATTACTTTCTCACCGGTTTATACCCACACCACCCCCCTCGATTTGATAAACCAGTTATAGTTTGCAAGCTCCGTAAATTGGATGGTAATATGCTCCCATGGCCGGATGACGACAACTGTACTGGCCTGTTTACCACCCTTTTCCATAACGCGTTTGCTGAATCGTCCCCGAAACTCTCTGGCGTGAATGTTAATGCTTTAGTTTTTAAGGTTTTTAATAGCTTATAGGCGGGGCTTGAAAAAAATTAATTTTGTATCCCGGGAGATGGGCCAAGTGGCCAGTTTTCTCATCTCATGGGCCGGTTTTCCTGGGAAGAGCTTCCCAAATTCCATTTTTTTCGAGCCATGATTAATAGGAACTTTTGACTTGTCTAGGTTTGGAAGTCCTGAAGCCGGTAGCCGTGCTGATAGTATGGTCGGAAACCCTGTCGTCTGCGAAATCAACTTCTCCGTCCCCTATTGCTTCATTGCTATGTGAAACGCATAAGATAACGGCCTGCCATATGGTTTGCCCCCCGTGGACTGACAAACAACACCCCTGGCGAGACCGTTCAGAGAAAACCCACTTTATAAAGGGTTTTCTGCATGATCTTGTCTATAACTGACGGTGTGGGATCACTGATCAAACCAATGGCGGCGTCTTAATTTGCCAAATGGCAGTCAACCAGGCTAGGAATTGCCAGTGCCAAAGAATCCTCAGTGTCATAAACATTACAATGGGTATTGCTCTGCAATGTGTTCTGTCCATAACTGAAAGGGCACGGATATTTGATCCTAATAACATGGCAGCATCTTTGAACTGCTCGAAATGGCAGCAAACCCAAGCTAGGTATAAAGTGTTTGTCGTAGCCAACAGGGAATGCCTCAGTGTCCACAAACCTGGGTATTGGCTTTGCATGCCTCTGTCTATATGGCCCCTACATGAAATGCGCTGGATCGTTTTTTTATCCTAACCTGATCATGGGCGGCCAGCTTGATTCAAGATGGCAGCAAACACAAGCTAGGTACAAGTTTGTAGTAGCAAAAAGGAATCCTCAGTGTCATAACATGGGTATTGGTAAATAAAGTAAAAGAATTGCCTGGTATTCTTATTATGGTAGTGGCCGTCCCAAGGCTAGACCTGCTCCCATGGTAATCGGGTCCAATACAGCAGCTGACCATGCTGGGCCAAACTTGCCACATAGGCAATATTTGTCCCCACTGTAGAAATACGTCTGAATGAGTATCAGTCACATTAGGAACATGGTGTGAATTGTGTCATTTTGTAAATAAAGTAACCCCAGGTTACTATAAAGTGGCCGACGAGGATTACCTGGACTGGCTGATCCCGAGGACCTGCCTGCGTCGAAATTAGATGCATCCGGCAGATAGACCCGTTATAATGGCCATACAACAAAATGGGTACAGTGTCAGACGATTGATGCATTACTTCAATGCTCAGATACAGGAGAGGAGAAAAAAAGGATGTATTCATCACTGTGATGGAGCAGAAGCATTGCTCACTCTACAACCTGGGTAATCTCCTGACAAACCAGATGACAGACTATGCACAGTTAGTGAACTTAATGCAAGAATCTGTATGCCCTCTCCTTCAATATCAATGCAACGCTGCAAGTTTCACGTAGAATTCTGTGCAACCTTGAGAATCTGTGGCATCTTTGTAGGCAGAATGCAGCTTTGGGCCAAATTTTTTGAGTTCGGACTGTGTTGGATAGAATCTGCGAGAACCGCTTTTAGTAGGTGGGCCATCAATTATATGCTATTCAAAAGAGGCTGTTTGCTGGCAGAAAGAGCTGAATTTTACGAAAAGCCCTACTGAGATGGCTTTGGCAGCAGAAACTGCCAACAAAAAATGTGCGTGAAATCTGCAAGGTGCTAGCTCGTTGGTACATCAAATGAGACTGATAAGTGTGGGACCAAAGGTTTTCACAAGTAAAATGCACAAACGCCATCATCAAGTGGTACTAAAGGTACCGCAAAACCTTTATCGCAGTTGTGGGAAAGCAATCATGATCAAAGCCAGTGTAGATTCAAGTCTGCAACGTGCCAGTGCCTGCAAGCAAGTTGGCCATAACTCGCTAAAGTGTGCCGCATTAAGGGTAAACGTTTACGACGCAATCTTAATCAGAGAAAGATTCAGTAAGCACGTGATCAAATTAGCAAAAAGGCAATTCATCACCCCACTGAACCAGAATATTCCCTGTTTCCGGTAGTGCACCAAGTACTCTGTTTCCGCACTGACTCGACCTGTTTGAAATAAATGGAAAGAGGTAAAATGGGTTGTAACCCGGACATCTTACTCATAGTGTCGAAAATTTGGTATAGAGAGTTTGTGTGGGCAGAAAAGGATCTGACCCAGCTGACCTCAATCTCAAGACTTACAATTGGAGACCAAATGAGACAACTTGGTTCTGTTACCTGGCACGAGTAACTTATAACGACAGCAAATTCAAGCATCTATTGTGGTGGCCAAAGGAAATAAACAAGCCCCTGCTTGGCCGGGATTTGCTTCATCAAGTACGCTTGGATTGGAACACAGTTATTCAAAATATCGCGTAGTTCGCTGGGCTAATGTTTTTTAGCAGACCACGAGGAAGTATTCATAGGGATGAATTAGGCACATGAAAGAGGGGTCAAAGCGCAGCTTCACGTGGGACCCGCCGTACCCCACCACGCTTCAATCAAGCCGCCCTTTACCTTAGCCAATGACATCCAAAGTGGAAAAGATACAGCGTATTGGAATGCACTGGATTATTGAACCAGTTCAATTTCGCGATGGGCTTCAACCTATAGTCCCAGTTCTGAAACCTGACCAATCGGTGCGCATCTGTGGCGATTTTAAGAACCCAAGTAAATCAAGCGTCAAAGTTGGACCGGTATCCAATACCAAAGGTTGATACTTTTTGCAAAAATTGCAAGGGGAAAAAATCTTCACATAACTGGAATATGTCGCAAGCATATCAACAGCTTCCATTGGAAGATGATTCGCATTAGATATTGTAAGTTATCAATACTCATCAAGGGGCCCCCCCCCCTCTACCGCCTATACTCGTTTTGCCAGTTGTTCGCTTCATCACCAGCTATTCTCAACGCCAATGGAAAATCAATGCGTGCGTGATATCCCAAATGTTTCCAGCATTTTGGGATGACATGTTTGCTCCTCCAGTTTCATCAGAGGAGGGAACACGTTACGGCTGTTAGCGGAAGTCTAGCGAGACTCGAGAGCGGGTTTAACGACTCAGAATACCAAATCAGTTCATGACCATCGTCAGTAGGCTATTTGGGGCATACCACAATGCTCAAGGACTCTTGGGCCACACCTGATAAGGTCAAGCCGATTCAAGAGTGCCTTCCAGCACCCAAGAATGTAAGTGAATTGAAATCTTATCTCGGGTCATTGACTTACTATGGAAAGTTCATGCAAGACCTATTCCACTGTGATATCTCCCCTATATCAGCTGCTGCACAAGGATATAAAATGGAGATGGGGTAAGAGTGAGCAAAAGGCATTTGAAGCATCCAAAAAGTTGCTACTTAGCTCGCAATGTCCCTTGCACATTTTTGATCCCGCAACACCACCTAAATTCAGCCTGCGACGCATCACCCGTAGGAGTTGGGGCAGTGTATCAATGGCGGTTAGAAGAGGTAGCGAGCAGCCAATTAGGATTGCTTTTGCTTCGCGAACCTTGTCAAATGCAGAACGGAAATACGCACAAATCGAGAAAGAGGCCTATCGTGTGTTTTTTGGGTGAAGAAATTTCACCACGTACCTATTTGGGGGAGACTTTCACACATTAATCGACAGACCACAAACCACTCTTGGTCTCTTTGTATGCATGTCGCCAATCTCTGCCCACTCTTTCTCTTCCCGTATTCAACGCTGGGCCTTAACTTTGAGTTTTATCATTCACTACTACATAGATCAACGACTGCTCATGCAAATGCAGACGCGATGAGCCGTTTACCATTGCAGGATACTATTGTTGGTCCTACACCACAACCAGCGGATACTATTCTGTTAAGGAACATATGGAACCCGACTTACTCCGACAATCACGTCGCTTAAACCGTTGCCTGGTAAAGATCCCACTTTATCGCGGGTGTCTAATTGTCATTAGGTTGGCCCACCATGGATCCTCCGACTGAGGAAATAAAACCATTAAAAACTCAAGGAAACGGAACTGTCGTTGCAATATGGATGTATCTTGGTGGGGTAACAGAGTTATTATACCACCCCAAGGACGGAAACAAGTCTTGTCGGAATTGCACACCGCTCATCCGGGAGCTTCGCGCATGAAATCGCTTGCTCGAGGATACTTTGGTGGCCCAAATTAGAGGAGGAAATTGAAAATGTGGTGAAATCTTGTGCTGTTTGCCAAGAACATAGAGCAAAAACCCCCCAAGGTAACATTACAACCATGGGAATGGCCAACAAACCATGTTCGGGTACATCTGGACTTGCGGTCCCAATGGGGTAAAAGTTCTTGGTGATTATGACGCACATTCGAAATGGTTAGAAGTGATCCTATGACATCTACAACTTCTGAAGCCATTATCAACAAACTTCGTGATATTTTTGCACGCTTTGGTCTTCCAGAGACAGTGTTACTGAACAACGCGACTACTTTTCACAGTGCGGAAATAGAGCATTTCTTTGAAATGAACGGGCATTCAACGCATGGACACCAGCGCGTCCACCCAGCTAGTAATGGCCGCGCGTACGGCAGTCCCCGCCATCTTCAAGAAGGGGTGGAGGAATGACTGAAGGATCTCTTCAAACAAAGATTGCTCGTTTTCTATTTTCATTAGAAAACGCCTCACCAACCACCGGACTTTCTCGGCCGAGCTAATGTGACAAGCGAAAACCTTCGTCCTCGGTTGCTGCACTACATCCTATACTTCTGAACGCGTACGAAGAAGCAAACCACCAAAAAGCAAACCATGACCGCACGCGGTAGAACGCGACTTTCAACTAGAATGATCGGTTTATTGCGCTTAAGGCTCATACCAGTGGACCAAAGTGGTCACCAGGAAGAATTGTTAAACTACTTGGTTCACGATGTATCCAATCAAAATGTCATGCGGGCAAATTTGGCGCCGCCAAACGCTACCATATGCCGCTCCGCGATAGATACAGATGAGATTGCAATAACTCCTGAACCACCAACAGCACCACAGTTGTTCCATTTCCTGTGCTATGTCTTCTACGTTGCCCCCTGAACCTGAACCGGAATCTGAACTGAACCTTATCAAACTCTAACACGAAACGTGTGAGCAAAGCAGCCACAAGCTAACCTGCCCGTTAGTCCCTACCTACAGTAACACACGACTCGCGAATAACAACACCAACGGAACGTCGATATCCAACGCGAATCAGAAAAGCACCCGATCGTTTGGACTTATAACTCTGAGCTAAATATGTTGATGAACACTGAAATGGAATATTGACTACGGACTGATTTGTGATGGACTGTAATTGTTGATTTTACCTGGACGAATACGACAATGAACTAAAAATGTACCTAGTTTTTGTAAAATGTATTGTAAAACTAGTAAAGTAAAAATAGTTGTGACATTCTAAATTATGAGGAATCACTTAAGTATTTTGGACATGACAACCAATAGTTAACTGAGAATAACTCCTGTAAAGTAAAGATTAACACAATCCCCAAAATATCTTTCATTTCAATCTCATGGAGTCTGAAAGATAAAATTGGTGTTCAATATTGAATATATTTTGAGAAACATTCAATGGGAAGGTCAGGCCTTGAACCAAACCAAACATGGGGTACAACTTTTCGTTACTACTTTTTAGTTCAAGATCAAGTTATAGGTTATTAAAATTTAGCAATATTAGAATTCCAAATTGGCTATTATTATGCCTCAACAAGGGGTAGGGATGTAATAAAGTAAAAGTAATTGCCTGGTATTCTCATTATTTGGGTAGGGGCTCTCCAATGCTGACCTTATCCAGGGTGAGCTGGGTCGAAGACAGATCTGACAGGGCCACACCCTTGCCCATAGGCAATGATTTGCACTGTGAAATACCTGAAAGGAGTACAGTCACATAATTATGAAACATGGTGTGAATCGTTTGCATTATTGTATAATATAGTAACCCCAGGTTACTAGATATGACCCCAATTGTGTACACTCATTTTTCGACATAGTAGAATTTGCTCACATTTCATGTGTTAATGACATGCTTGGATATCTTCAAAATATCCTGAGATAATTAAAAGGTGAATTCTATCTCTTTCAAATCACCAGAAATTTAACAATGTGGACAGTTTATGTCTCAAATCATATTTTTTATCAGAATAGGATCTAATTGGACATTTATTTTAATTTTGACTTATTTCTTATGAAAAAGTATTTAATTGATTGACATGCCCAAAACAAAATGTTAATGTGAGCCGGTCCTAAAACAATTATATTCACGTTAGGTCATGACTTGAAGCAATAATTTGGTAAATTGCCTGATTTTGAGGTACCTCGCTCATAAAAAGTTAAGTGCTCACAGCGCCACTGGTGCGGCCAGTCATTGCAACCGAAACAGACCTGGTCGATACGTCGAGCTCTTAACATTGGACTACAGCTTTGCTTCCGAACTCTGTAGATATATTCGTCTCAGGAATTATGCTTGGCCATGTCTCTATTTCACTGAGCGCATGCATGTGTGATACTGATAAAGCCTGTAGGATCGGGATATATTACTTGTAAAATATGCCGGAGAGCCAAGTAATACTGAAATAACTCAAGAGCTATTACCCAGCGAATCCACTACCATCACTGTAAGCACATGTCTACTGAATGCTAATTGAAATATTTGATAATTGAATTTGACTTACATTGAACATAAAGAAGTCACATTAATATATATATTTTTTATCCTATGTCACAATTTTGATTGGCATCACAGGTGCATACTTGTTCCATCCACAAGAATGTTTGTAGTTTTGTTCTTATGACTGTACATTAATGTACCACACTTTATAAATTGCATGTGCTAAAAGCATTTTTTTTTCTACATCGTCGATGTATTACATAGTGACACTTTAAACAAAATACAAATGTTTGTTTTTTCTGAGAAATGTCCTTTGAAAAATTGTGATTCTCTAAAGAGTGTGTAATTACAATCCCCTAATACATTCAAAACAATCAATCCCGATCTAAGAACCAAAATGACAATTCACTCTTTATATATTAGCTAATATTACTTAATTCGCCTTGATAAAAGTGGATGCAGTAACCATTGAAAAGTTAACTCGCTTGACAACCAAAATTTGCGCAACTTTGCGATTAAGGTTCATGACAGTTTTATCCTATGACTAAGTGTTTGATTCAGCATCCGTCATTAAATGAAGATACAACAATCGGCGGCGGTTTTTAACATCCATCAAACCCAACTTGCGTCATCGTGAATCTTCTCAATTTGGTTTATTATATCATGACGGATTTGAGTTGATTCCGAGATTCACCACTTTGAACTGAAAATATTAATTTCTAGCAATAGCATATTTATAAATTACATATTTTTGTGGGCTTGTGTCAGTTATAAATTTAAGAAGAAAATACTAACACAAGAATTAAAAAGCTATGTTGGAAACAATATCCACTTCTATGTCCATGTATATCACCAAAGTCTCTGTTAATATGCAACATACTCAAAATTGCTAAATAATTTCTTTTGAACAACTTGCCACTCTTTGACACTGACACATTGAAGACTTTAGAATATTTAGTAACCATTTCCCTTAATTTCCGTAAACGGATAAAATGCAACATCCGTCACTATGTAATACACCCGATGAACTGTATTATAAATCTTACTTGATAGACTATAAATGGTGTACCACTAAAGCAGGAAAGCAGCAATCTGAGACAACATAACCAGAATTCCACACACTTGCAAGAGGGGCCAAAATATTCACTATTTGTTGCTGAGTTATTTTGGACCTCATAAAGTGATTATTGAAATATCACTGCGTATGTTATTAGTAATGGGCCAGCAAGGTCAACACATGGCATGAGGCCCACTAACCACAAATCCTGCAACCTAGGGCACAACTCTAATTACAAGGACAGGCATAAAACGATATATTACGATCCTGTGACAGTTTGCACAGTCCTCTCCTGTCAAATTTTTGAGGTAGCCTCCTTTGTCTTGCCTTGAAGTTATGAAGTCAACCGCCCGCGTGCGGGATACCTAGTGTCGCCTTTCAGTTGCAGTGCTTTTGCATACGCGCGGAGCGCTGAAATGTCGGTAAGTATGTATACGCGCGCGTCGCTACTTTATACTTGGAGCTGGACAGAATATACGCAGGACAAATCAAGCTTCAATTAATCAAGTTTCAATTAATCCCTTCCATCAGCCTGTATTTGGTCATATTCATCTGATTCCCATACCGCTAAGGCAAGCACAAGTTTGAACAGATGTAATGAAACCATTATCTTCTTACGCATTGTCTTGTCAGTGGGTGATATGCACTATGGTTTTTGTTGTATTTTGTAGTTAATGTACAGTTGTACACGGTTAACATCACATAAAGAAACCTTTTTTTTTTTGTTTTGATGGGACCCAGACCTGTGAGGTTTTTGAAAAAAGCTGAAAAAGGTTAAATAAGGTAAAACTAGGTAAAACGGTCAAAAAAGGCAGAAAAAGAGCTGAAATCACTAAAAAGCTGAACTCTCACCGGCCTGGGACCCAGTGGCATAACCATAAACCTTGCCAATGGGGGGGGGGGGCAGGAGAAAGGGTGAAAGGGTGACTGAGGAGGCATTTATTCGGAGGGAGCAAATTTGGGTCCTTCTCCATAGATAACTGTACAACGGTCATTTCATTGGGGGGGGGTGGGCTGGTGGGGGAAAAAGGGTTCTGATTGGGGGGCAGGGAAGGATGATCCCCCCCCCACACCCACTCTGGTTACGCCACTGCTGGGACCAACTAGCCTGTTTTTTTGGGGGTGGGACCACCTCCTCCATATCACACTCTTGCCAAATGCTAGGATGCGTTTCACAAGGCATTCTCAAACCCTCTCATCAGTGGTTAACCATACAATGATTTTTTTTATTTTCCTGCAAACTAAGAAAAACAACACTGAGGTGGGGGGTGTATGGATAATAATGTGTTACAAAATAGGCTAAAATGGCAAGCTTTTAACAGCAAATTACCCGGATTTCAAATTACCAAAGGAACTACCTAGAACTGCAAATAATCAACCAAAAATGAGTATTCAAACACACATTGACCCTAGTTGCCAAAGGGGCCATAACATCATTTACATTGAAGGTAAAAATACTATAACTTGGTAAAATATTCATGATTTTGCATAACCCCATCTATCTCAATTCTATAATATTGATCATATGGTTACTTAAAGGGGGTAACCTGATCATGTCCAGTTTTCATATGTGGAGTAAAATTTTGAGCTAAACTGTTCCGCCATTTGGATAGCAGAAGCGAAAATGTGCTCTAAATCGGCAAAAACCCAAGTGACATTGTGTGTGAATTAATGTGGTTTGAGCCACATTTGAGATTTTTGTTATTACAAATTTCCTGGCCTATCACATCAAAAAATTAAGAAACTCTGCGATACTGCTACCAAAACCAAAACCTGCACTTTTGTGAGTAAATGGGGGGATGGGTCATCGATCAACCACCTTAAAGTTACAAATATGTTCAATCATGTCGATAGTAGAAAATTTTTACAAAAGAAGGTGAAAAAATTGTGTTAAAAGCACAGATTGTAAAATTCAATAATTTATTATAGAGAGCAACTATTTACATCTAAAATAACAGCAATTTCAGGAATGCGTGGTCATGGACGGAGTTTGTTCTTCCTCTTCACACATAGTTGAGCTTTCTCAAAGCTGTTTTATCAGTTCAGCCACAATCTGAAAAAAAAAATAGAATGGAATATAATGTTGTATACAAATGCTTCTTTGACAGTTATACAAAATATCAGTAATGATTTTCATTTGAAAAGTGAAATGTGTTTTGATTTAGTATTGGCATTTATCGGCAGTCTAAAGCATGCGAAGCTAAAATACAGGAAATAGTATGTACATTTTGCTAGGGTGTGTGACTTGGATTATTGGATAATCTCATTCTTTTTACACAACAAAAATCTGTTAAAACTTTGCTCATTCATTTGGAGAATCGAAGGCAAAACACAATATTAGACTACTTCATTATACCATTATTTAAAACAATAAGTTTTTAGAACGTTGACTAGTTACTTTTACACCAAGTTTTTATTTGGTGGGGAAATATGCATTCCTCATTGAGCTTTTAATTCTTTGCAAGCTTTGAGGCACACAATTTTTTGTTTTGCCTAACACTTCCTAACAGATGAGTTTTCTAGGATCAACTGACACCTATTTTCAAGTGTTTTCCAATATGACATTTTTGTCAAACCCCTCAACTTCTTTTGTTTTTACTTAATGTTATGAGACTTGGAGAAAAGACATTCATGTATGTAAATTCGACAAGACTTCCATATGTACCCTATACCAACCCACCCCACACCCCCCAGCTCATATATTTACACATGCAACATAAAACAAATGTATTTATTTTACTGTTTATTCCGTTTTTGATCAAACACGGCCAAACTCAAAATAAATTTTGTTATCATGTAAATATATACGAAGGGGTAACATGATGGAAGTCCCCCCCCTTCCAAAACTTCTTTGGCTTAAACATGTGTACAGTATTTCCTTTGAATTGGACTCGTCTTGTTGTTAAGTGCATATACATCCGTTTTCATATTATGATGGGCCACTGCTAACTCCAGTGCAATATATTTGAATAATGACACTATTCATTAACGCTCTAAATGCCCTTAAGGAACTATTCCCAATTACTTATGGATAACTTGTATTCCATTAGGATCGTCCAAATACACCTTGAATTTGTTCTGTATTTAGTAGTGGACCACTTAAGTGACATGAGGAGATTTTTTTTAGGGATACACATTTCTCTCAATTGCACAGGATTGTTGTAGACCACCTACCCAGAACGTTTCGAAGGTTTATTGGACAAACAAGTACAAATAAAACAGCAACCTTGTTTTGAACTTGCCTGACTATCTTAACTGTCCCCAAAGACTACGTGCTTTGATTCTGTCGTGCAACTACCGAAGTACTAAATCATCATATTATTACATAAAGAACGGCGTATGCGGCTTATTCCCTTCAGGGGGTGACTAAGTACATTGGAAAGCATTCCAAATATGCAAAAAACCCGGGTTCAAAAAAAATAGATGGCGCTTCTTTCTGGAAATCCCTCATGTCTCTTTAAAGAGGCACTATCATGATTTTCTACATCAGGAAAATTGAAAACATTATCAAAATCAGATTTTTGCAATCTTGTAACAAGTATACAGAATTCTAACTACCCTGCAGTGATAACCCAAAAGCACCTAATAGAACACTGATATTTTTTTTGTAAATTTGTCAGTTGAAAAATATACAAGTCCTAACAGCCGTACAGTAGCCTTCACTTTTAGGCTATTCCTTACAATTTTCAAGATATTTTCACTCTTTCAGGTGGATCAACGATAGTGTCTCAGTTATTATATAAATCAACAATTATATTTTTAATGTAAAATACTTGTATATTACTATCTGTGTTTATGAATGTAGAATTGTGATCTTATTTGTGTAACCCATCTTACCTATCTTATTGTAACTTCACCTACCCATACATTGTAGTTTTGTAAACTTTTTAGCTTATTAGAGAAAGCGAAACTGTGTCTGTTTTGTATGGTGGTAATTAACTGTCAGTTTATATGACATCATCCTAATTATATTTTGGTATCGGTGCTACTGGTCCTGAGCATTTTTTGTCCTCAGCTCATAAATGATATGCCCAAGATAAGAATTCATTGAAAAAAATTCTATATAATCTGCTTAAAATACCTTCCAAGAACAATCACATAATGCCCATATACTAGTTCAGAGACAGATGCAGAACACCTGAGAAGAGGCGGAACATTTTTCCAGTTATGGGCATGATGGGTGGCAAAAGATATTGACATTCAGCTCCTGCTGACCTTGATCTTTGACCTCTGGGATCAAGATACCTAAAAGGCACACTTTTTTATTGGATCAGTATCAGAATCTGAAGCAGAATCTAAAGAATAAAAATATATCTGCATGTTGCACATGCAACTGTAACTATCTCAAAGCGATGTATCAAATTCTTTTTATTTCTCCCATAGATATCAAGAAAAGCTAAAGTACAATGCCTGTGACATTTAATAGATTGACCATCATTTAGCCATGGGCATTTCATGATCCATGGCCTTGTCCCCCTGATTTACCTCAAAGAAATTGAGATTCCTCCTCCTCCTAAAAATACCAAATATTAAGTCATACATGCTATTATACACAGATAATTAACTATCACAAATGCAATTGCAAAATTGGTGGTAGATTTGCCCACCTGCTTTACCATGTGCACAACTCTCCCAGTATGTTGCCAAATCAAAGAGTAAATACTTTTGACAATTGTAAATTTCTGTAGAAATTTTAATCTGAAAATATGTCTATGTAATTTGTTTGCAGGTATGCTATTTTTGTACAGCTGATGCTGCCATTGTTGCTGTTGAGCCTTTTCAAACATTGAGTCCTCTTTGTGTAGGACCACCAGGGTATTTCCAGATGGTGCTGGCTATGGTTTGCAAATAGAAATATAAATGAATAAAAGACCTCTCATAAACATCCGCTTTTTTGAAAATTTTTACACCCCAAGGCATCCACTCTGCAGACAATACAGTATTTCTGAATTGAAAAAAATTGCCAATATCTAATATAGATCAAATTCGTCAATACACATTCAGTTCACTATTTCCCATTTGATTTCTTATAATAATGGGAAATATTTATTGATTTGTACAAACAATATCCAAGGATACTTGCTATGTATATAGTATTGTGATGTACAACAAGGAAGTGTTAAAATAAATGCTAAATACTTACAGTGGCTTTTGGACCAACTGAGCCTTTTCTTTTTGCAAGTCTGTTAACTTTGTCTGTCATGGCTACGACGGCAGTGTAGATACCATACAAACTCCTGTTGAAAAAAAAAACAATTAGAGCCTTGAATCTTTGAAATCACTTTCTAAGTTTAAAGGCTGAAAAAATGATCTGCTTTAAGGTGCAACAATAGATTTTGTGGCACCCATATACTGTGTCATATGTAGTGATTTCATATAGATAAGATCCCCAATAGATTTCTTACATTGTCTTTGGTTACAGAAATGCCTTCAAAGTGAAAACAAAAGGCAGTTATCATTCGCTTAATTTCAATATAAAACATTAAGTATTTGCTCCTATATGAAATTAGCAATTTAACAATTTTGTACCAAAGAAATTTTTTTCAGCTTAATCCTTTCACATGGGGACATTTTTAATAAAGAGCTTTACATTGGTGCAAAAATCAGAATTTTCATATTTTTAGTGACACCTGTTATGTGAAATCTCTCCTTGCACCTTTAATGCTAGTGTGTGTATTCAATTTCTGGTCCATATTTGTTTCATTGAATATTTTGAGGGATTTTTTAAAATCAAAATTGTGTAAAAGCATAAAGAAAAAAATACATCGGTCCTCGGACCGCTTGTGTCGCCTGCCGTCGCGGTTTGTGAATGATAGGCCTCACATGACCTTTGACCTTGATATGTGACCTTTGACCTTGATATGTGACCTTTGACCTCATAAACAAATGAGGGATTGCATGTAAACTCCATAAACCAAGTTTGGTTCCAATTGCACTTCAACTTTTCAAATGAGGTCAATTTTACATTTTCAGCCTATTTTACAACTTGACCTCACATGACCTTTGACCTTGGTATGTGACCTTTGACCTTATCAAGAAATGAGGGATCCCATGTTGCACCTATGACTCAAGTTTGGTTCCAATTGAACTTCAACTTTTCAAATGAGGTCAATTTTACATTTTCAGCCTATTTTACAACTTGACCTCACATGACCTTTGACCTTGGTATGACCTTTGACCTTGGTATGTGACCTTTGACCTCATCAACAAATGGGGATGTCATGTTGCACCTGTGACCCAAATTTGGTTTAAATCCATCAAAGTATGTGGATATTACAGGCAAATGTTAACCCTTTTTCACAACAGACATCAACAACAGACTACAGTGGACAAAGTGATCCCTATGTGTCTTTTGCCTTAAGGCAGGCGACACAAAGGCGAGACAAAAATTAACATGATCACCTTTTCTTGGTTGTTAATCATGTACACAATGTGGAGTCAGTGTTCAAGCATGTGTGCTGCACCTAAAATAGCTGACAGCTGGCTATCATTTATCTCTGTTATTACACTTCACACAATGAATTAGTGCAATAGCCTAGAGCAAGTATTCAATGCCCCCAGTTACAACCAGCTGATACTCAATGGCATTGTTAAACAGGATATCATTTCACACACTGTTGTGGTAATTAGGATTATACTAGGGAGATCCTCTGAGCCATTATCTAACAAAATATGACATCTGACTACATTAAACTGTCCAAAAGCCAGTATTGATTTAGGCCGTCATGAGATTGGAGGTTCAGATTTTCTTGAATGTGGACAGGAACTGATAATAGTATGTTTTTCTATTTGACACATAGATATGATCTGATAAGATATCTGGCCCACTTGCGACATTCCACTGACACCTTTCTATGGCAATTGAATTGAATATGTGAATTTTAAACAGATAATTTTGTAAGTCTGGCCCAACATGAACACCTCCACTAGTGCTATTCACTGATTAATCATACTATACTTTTTTTACAAGCAAATTGAAATAAAATAGTGCAGGCACAACTGAAAGCAACATTAAGCAGACACAGTGTGTGGTGTACGCCCAGTGCACACTTGTGTGAAGAGGTACACATGTGCAGATAAACAAAACCAAATAAAGTTTGCTTATTTGGTGAAGAATAAAGAGTTGATTTAGTTAAAGTGTTTCTTTATTTGAACAGGAAACTACAAAATTTATGTTAACAAAAATATATAAGTTTCCTTTACACCAATGGCCTCCCAGCTGTTAACCCATATATTGTTTTTATGTAAAACTGTCATGGCTTCCTTGAAAACTCAACCAACTTCCCCATAGGGTTGTCCACAGAAGGTAAATTATATTGTATGGACTTTTGTGAAGAATACAATACATGCACCTGGTTCACCTGAAAATTTCAGATATTTCTGCAGGGGACTCCTTTGTAATCTCCAAATCCTGAATTGTTTTGGAGGCAGGTCTGGCCAAATTAACTTATTGACCTCCCATGAAATCGCCCTATCCCACTTTCCTGAAAATGTAACACCAATTAAAAGGATTGCGTGGTCCATAACTAATGTGACCCGCACACATATTGTTTTGCTTACAGTATATGCAAAGAAGCCCATTCATATTCAGTTACACGTTAATGTTTTGTCACCTGATTGGAAGTTGAAGTCCTATTGCCACCAAACTTGAGTCATAGGTACAACATGGGAAACGGTCTGATTAACATGATACCAACCAAAATGTAATACTTAAATTTTCTTAACTCCCGCTCTACTAATACACATAAAACAAGTCACATTAAAAATCTAATGCGGTCATAAATAATGCCTACAGAAGCATCCTGAAAGGCATTACAATGATTGGTCACACAGTACCCTATTGACCATGTAGGCAAGAACATTTCCCAAATGTAATGTGAGCAAGCAAAAATGAGTGATCTGGGAAATAAAATCAAAAATCAATTTTCAATCTCAGTTTATGAGTCATTGTCTAGACTTCATTTTGCCGAAACACCATATCATTTGGACTTGCAGTTCCATAGTTGTGGTAATTTTAGTGTCGCTCAGAATAATGAAATACAAAGGAAGGTGAACATTAGAACTGGCTCTATCTCAAATTCAATATTAGTGACAAATGATCCATTGGACTTGCAGTTCCAGAGTTATGTTAATTTTAGTGTCGCTCAGAACAATGAAACACAAAGTAAAGTAAACATTAAAATTGGCTCTATCTCAAAATGAATACAGCAACAAATTACTCATTTAGCTTGCCACAGCACAAATACATAATTCTACTTACTGACTTCTTTGTAGGTTAGTCACCTTCTGAGCGGCTTTCATTTCCTGCAACTCTTTCCAGTAACATCGAAGCATGGTACGCAGGAAGTCCAGACTGGCTTTAATATAGCTGTGAAAATAATGGTTGGAAGCAAGGAATATTTAGTAGGTCACGTTAAACATACACAGCCTATTCTTACTCATTGTGAACCCAATACTGCAATTATACTCCCACCTCTACTCCAGCAATTACTGCATTGTAGCTACAAAATAGATCTTCCAAATATGTTAGTTATTAGCTGTACAGTGGCATGTTTCCTCTACCTATCCTTGTTGACACTCCAAAGTTGCTAAATAGTAAAACAAGGCCTCTAGGCCAGACTGAGGTGTGACTTGAGCTAGCCAATCAAGACGATATCCAGCCAAATTGCTAAATGACTTGGAATTTGCTGATGATACTGCCCTCCTTGAGTCTTCTATTTCACAGGCCTAGTTTCAGCTCTTTAGGACTGCAGATGTTCCATTCAGCATTGCTGTCACGATGCACTAGCGCCCCATCACGGCCAGTGGTGTGGTATGCTAGTGGAACGTACTACATGCTTAAAATACAATTATATTGTAAAAGGAATGGTATCATCTGCTTTAGTCGATACTGAAGCTTTGCAAAAATGCCAACAATTCTGCATACACCGCTGTTCCCGATCATTTCAGCAGCTAGGTATTTTGGTAATGGTTAAAAGTGTACACACAAGTTTGCAAAGTTCATGATATAATTAACTCACAACAAGCATCTTCCCTCATTATACTTACTCTTCAAATTTGCTATCAAGAAGTTTTCTGAGGGTTGGGATTAGATCCAAGCATGAACCCATTGAGATCTGACTCTCACTTGAAGTTGTTTTCAGACCATTGAAGCTGTAACAAAACAAATTAAATCATTACTGCTACAAGGATGGTCCACCATTCTGAGGAAATTCAGCCAATGCCCAGCCAATATATATGGTACAAGAATTAGCAAACATTTTAGGGGACTTCAAATCACCCTAGATGACCTTCCAATGGAAGTTCCATGACCCCTAGATGACCTCTGACCTGTCATCCATGAACACCCCGCATAACCCACTCAAGGACCTTTCTGCAAAACCCACTCAAGGACCTTTCTGCAACCTTGGATAAACAACATTTTTCAACAATGACCTCAAATGAGCAACAGATGACCTTTGACCTCTCATCCCAGAACATCCCTTATCACTCAATCCTCAAGGATCACTCTGAGCAACTTGTTTCCGTAGACAAAGGTATTTCAAGAATCTTTCAACAATAACCTCAAATAAAGGCAGGTGAGAGTTGGTAACATTTTGTGACCCCACTTCACCTGACCCGACTCAGAATTCAGCAGCCTTTACGGAATAAAGTGCATGGGATACTGTTCTTTATTCCATAAAGGCTTCTAAATTCTGAGTCGGGTCAGGCAAAGTGGGGTCACAAAATACACCAACCCGCTACATACCTTATATTACCTCAGCACTACTCAAACACCATTTCAGGAAAGCCAACATTACACTTAACAAACTTTACATATTAACAAAATGTTGGTGTAGCCATTTAGTGAGCTTGGGTCACTGGTGACCCTGACGAATTTAGCAGTCTTTACAGAATCTAGGTTATGTGGACATGTGCTAAATTCCGTAAAGACTGCTGAATTTATTAGGGTCACTAATTGGCCACACCCACAAAATGTTATATCAGCACCTCATTAACAATGGGTATTTGGCACCTATTATGTTTATAAAAAATTAAAAGCACTAAACAAGAATGATTAATCTCCGACTTGTTGGGGTCAAGTCGGGTAATTTCAAATGAAGTACATTTTCTATGCCTAACTCCATTCACTTTGGACAAACCTCTCTGTAAGTACGGGTAATATATCAACTGTGACTGCATCATCGTTGGTTCGAACCAAGTAGGAAATGAGCGCATTAGGGCTTTGCCTCCAAAATGTGAGAGCTGCTCCCTGATGGATGAGACGGTTGGTCATAACCGACATGAAGGTATCGTGTCCTTGTAAAAGCTGAAAGGAAGAAATACTATGTCATGCATTCTATTCAAGTTTGAGTTAAAAGTGAATGTACATGGAAGTGGTAACAGTTTTGTATTTAGAGCACGTCTGAGAGCATCGTGTGTATACACAGCTGATCAGCTCAAGTGAGCAGGCAAAAGGGTTGATTTAGCATGATTTTCCAGCTTTTCTTCCAGGTCAAAGTTCTATGGTGTGGCAACCCTCCCCAATCTGGTCAAAATTTGTCCCATCAACCACTTAACCTTTGTCCACATTTTCCTGCAGAGCTTGCCCCCATCTGCATTGAGTACCCACAAAAGTTCTAGAGAGAGGTTGAACAAAAAGACATGCATACAAAAAAACAGATGTAAATTTGAGAAAAAAATGTTTTTATTACACAAAAAGTTACATGTATACTTGAAATTTTTCATCAAAATGCATCCCCATTGGCGAAAATCCCTGAAATATGTCCCCATCATGTACCTGTAAAGGGATGTCTCCATAATTTTGTTACCCTTCCCCACTGAAAAGTAAGAGATGAAACCCTTTGGTAGGAGCCACTCTCAAACTGATCTCAAAACAAAACCTATGATATATCAGAATTCATCACAGGTGCATGAGCCAAGGGTTGAACTAGTGAATAACCAATGGCTTCCAACATACAGTGCATCAGCAAGTTGTGATGTAGTAGTAGTAGTAAATCAAAAGTTCTAAATCCGATTTTGTCCCTGCTAACTGGGGTGGCCGGCTTCACCTCACACTCGCAGCAATACTGCCGCCATAAGAGGATTTAGTGTACAAAAATAATTGACCGGATGTCCTTCGTGGCGCCAATCCACAGTTTTCGGCGGTGGACCTAGCCTTTGGTCAACCATGCCCACCATGCAAGGCTGCAAGGCAGCTGGATGGGTGCCATTAGCTCTCCTGAGCAACACCCTTGTATGTGGATTTTCTTTTTAGTTCTACCAAGGTAACCAGGTTCCCCTCCTCATCAGATTTCGTTAGAAAACCGCAATAGGGGTTACAGATTTAATAGTGCTAACAACCAGGATACATTAACCACACCTGATGTTCAGCTTTTATGTCTTATGATGGTTTTCATGATGTCTTATTATGGGTTCACACAAACACCGTTTTCCTTTAACATCATTCCTTAAGTATACCCATATCATGACTAGATTTTCAGCGCAGCCTTTTCTAAGGTCTGCTTGACTTAGCGTCATTGAATGTGGAGGGGTTTTCCAATGCAAAAAGTAAACATCATTGGCTGATTGTGTAACAATCCTCCATTGCTATGTCCTATGTCTGCATGAAACCCACATAGGATTGATAACCACCGGCCCAACCATACCACGAATAGTCCTTGCCAACGATAGACACATCACAATATGGAAGTGCATATATGTGAAACAGGCAGTCCGCAGTAGAGGCACCTCAATGTCCTGATGACAACAACATCGAGTCCTCACCATTGAGCTTAGCTCTGCATAGTTACATCCTCATACAAACTCCATCAGTAGACTTCAGGCATCCTCAGCCATTGGATTTTCACCAAACCTCATTTCTTCATGGCGATTTCAACAAGCCTAGTACCCAATGGGGCTACAATTAAACTAATAAAGACAGACAAGCTGTCGAAGAATTGATAGACGTCAACTCTTACTTCTCCTTCACGACTCTAGCGCTGCCATCTTTCATAGCGCCCTTTGGAAGAGGAGGTTACCCTGATCTAGCTATTGTTAGTAAAACATCTCTAACCTGTATAGCAAGATTGTTCTGGATCCGTTCCACTACTCAACATCGACCAATGGTATCCAAGTCAACGCTGCAAGAACGACCAACCAAAGTGGCCCTTTTGAAGCGTCGCTAACTACAGGATAGCAGACTGGCAAGGATTCACTGATGACCTGGATCAGAATCGTGGAGAGGATTGCTCCAAACCCCATACTATGACAAATTTGCCCACTAGTGAACAATACTGCCCGGAGATTCATACCCAGAGGCTGTAGGACAAATATATACCAGGCCTTTCCAAGGAAAGTAGCAGAAGAATACAAGAGTATATCACCATGTTTGAAGCGGATCCTTTTTCGGCTGAAACAACTCTAAATGGTGATGGAATCTTTACGGGGGCATCTCCCCAGGAAAAGATCAAAACCTGGCATACTTTTAATTGAATCCACCGATATGACCCATAAGAACAAGAAAGCTTGTTCTCCATCCGAAAGCTCTGAGGGGATCCAACAAACCTCCCAGGCAGCCAAATGTCACACCCAACCAGTTGCCCACCAACGCTTTTAATGCAATTGTAGCAAGAAGCCCAAGAAGATCAAACTGGACCATAAGAGGTTAAGGGAGACCCTGGTCTCACCGCCCCTTCAACATGGGACTAATTGGATCCGGTATTGGCTAAACTTCAACCAGGAAAAGCAGTAGCCTTGACAACATCTCAACCGAGCAGCTAAAAATCTCGGCCCAGTAGCAAGGAATGGCTTCTTGAACTCTATAATTGCTGCTTCCGCACAGGTTCCAAAGATCTGGAGGAAAGCACATGTTTATGGCATCGAAGCCTGGGAAAGACCATCCAATCACAAGAGCTACAGACCAATATCACCCTCAGCCATACCTTAAAAGCTCTTTGAACTCTCCTGCTCAATCGTATTCAACCTGTGATAGGACGAACACCTCATACCAGAACAAAGGTTTTCAGGTCCAGGCATATCAACACAAGCCAAGTACTCACCTAACTCAACACATTGAGGATGGTTTCGAGAAAGGTATGGTAACCAGAGCTGTGTTCGTCGACCTATCAGCAGCGTACGACACTGTTAACCACAGATGCCTACTCCATAACATTCTGGAAATTACCAAAGACATCCACTTGACTGAGCTTATCCGAGGATTGCTGGCAAACAGGATGTTCTTTGTTCAGCTAGGAGCGAAGAAGAGCTGATGGCGTAGGCTCAAGAATGGTCTACCACAAGGGAGTGTGCTTGCACCTTTCCTGTTCAACATCAATACCAACGACCAACCTGGGAGTGCAGGAACCTATCGTTTTATTTATGCAGACGATCTTGGAATTAGCGCACAAGATGCCGACTTCACAGTTGTTGAAGAGAGACTCTCCAAAGCTTTGGATGAACTCACTCCTTATTATGAGGAAAACCACCTACGTGCAAATCCATCTAAGACACGTGTGTGCTTTCCATCTACGCAACCGTGATGCCAAACGTCAGCTTAAAGTTACCTGGTCTGGAACACCCCTGGAGCACTGTGATAACCCTGTCTACCTAGGAGTTACCTTGGACCGCACTCTCTCTTATAAGACCCACATCGAGAAGATGAAGAGTGAAGTATGTTCACGCAATAAAATCTTGAACAAACTAACTGGCACAAGATGGGGTGCTTGCCCACATACCCTAAGATCGACGGCACTTGCCCTGTGCTACTCATGTGCAGAGTATGCTTGCCCCTGTATGGGAAAGATCAACCCATGCCAAGAAGCTAGATTCAGCATTAAATGCCTCCTGCCAGCTTATCACAGGATGCCTCCGTCCAACACCAATGGAAAACTTATACATCCTAGCTGGAATTGCTCCACCAGACATCCCTGTCGCAAGGCAAAGAATCCGAAAAAGGGCTAATTTAACATAAATATCAGTGTTTTATTTCCAGATTTCTCCTCAAAACATTTTTCAGAGGGGGCACTATGCCCCCACCTGGCTACGCCACTGGCTGCCAACCGCCTTAAATCCAGAGAGAGCTTCTTAAGCAAAGTCCAAACTCTTGAAACAGTCTCCAAGGAGCTGAAGAGAGTCGCCTTGTGGAAAGAAAGACTTGCCATCAACCAAGTAACATCTATTGGTATTGAACCTGGTGAGCATCTCCCACCTGGAGCTGACTCCTCATGGGCTGAATGGCGATGCCTCAACAGATTAAGAACCAAAACTGGCCGATCTAAGGTTTCCTTGCAGAAGTGGGGCTACCTGGAAGCAGATCAGGACACTACCTGTGGTTGTGGAACGGCACCACAGGCGGTGGAGCATCTCTTGGCCTGCCCGCTGCTGGAGCGGCGGTGCACAGGCGGGGACCTTGCAGAGTTCGGTGGGGCAGCCAGACGTTGTACCCATCTCTGGCTGGATCATATTTGAGAACCACAGTGTTTGGACACGATAAGAAAAAGAAGAAGAAGTTTCATGAGGTGGTAGTTCTAAACTTTCATTTATTATCAAAATCCCCTAAATTTTCTCCTGTTTTCCTTTTTTAAATGATTTAAATTACAAATATAATAAGTACTCATTGCTTGCTCACTTCATGTGGAGGTAGACAAGCATCTGTTTCATCACCACTAATCTTGCTTCCTATCTCCTTATCAGCCATATCAGTTGAAGCAGGTAGTTGACGTTTTCTTCGCAAGGATTTCTTGGCTGGTTGTTGGCTTGCTTTGGATGACGCCTTTGGTTTAGGTGCAGATGACTTTGGGTTGGATACCCTCTTGTTTTTAGTTGGTAAGGAGTGCTGGGAAAACAATGGAAAGTAAAGGTACAGCAAGAAAATTTTAAATTGTTCAGTTTGATTAAACAAGGTGGTCTTCAAGGTGTGTCTTGCCCCCATCGTGATCAGAAAAAAAAACATTTGCACATTTACCATTGAGAATGTGAGGATGACAGAATGCCCCTTTAATCCACCCACATAAGCTTTGATCCCAATCTGTGTATACTACAAATTGGACTTAGGCCAGTGCTTATACAGTTTGGTGGTCATAGCATTTGATTTGTGGCGGGAAAACAAATGGATAGATTTCAGAGAATGCCTCTTTAATCGGCCTATATGACCTCTCACCCCAATTGGAGTACACCATATATGAATCTTTACACTCTGTTCGATCTCAAGTTTGAGGGTGAGTCACTGCGCGTGTTAGGTTTTGTGCCCTAGAAACGCACGTGCTAACCTTTCAATTGCAGCATTTACGCATGCGAATAAAGGCGGTACAATCGAAATGCTAAAGCGAATGCAGAGTCACCCTCAAACTCTAGACCCAACAAAGTACAGTGGTTCTTCGAATCGAGTATGGCTGCAACAAACATTTGGGCAGGGGAAAACAAATTACAAAACTTTAACCAAAACTTTTACCAAAATGACCGGACATACAGTTGCCACAAAAAGTATCTCGGCATGTACGTTTTTCGATCAGTAATGTGGTAAGTCCAATAATTTTGAAAGTTTTCAAAATAAACATTTTCTTGCTTAGGTCTTGCGCTTTCATTTAACACCTTTGCTTGTAAAAAAGCATGCAAAAGTGGCTGAGATAGAACATCCGAAAAATGCAAAACCCCCTAACCGAAAGTTGCACATTTTGAGTTTTCAATGGTCACTGTGTGGTACAACGCAAGAATCTGTGTGTATTGATTTTACACAAAGAGGGTTTCAGACTGAACTAGCAAGAAAGCCTACTTGCAATATTGATTGTGGTCTGCATGTTCGTGTCACAGTACACTGCAATGCCAATTAAAAACTCCATAAAGTGCAACGATTTGGGGGTGTTGCGTCTTTCGGGCATTCCATCTTAGTCATTTCCCAACGCTTTTTTACAAGCAAGGTGTTAAATGAAAGAGCAAGACGTAGGCAACAAAAAAAGTACATTTTAAAAACTTTCAAAATTATCGCACTTTGACACAAAACTGATAAAACATGCCAAGACACTTTTTGTGCCAACTGTAAGGTCCATTCATACTTCCACTGCAATGCATTCATACTTCCACTGCAATGCAGTGCAGTGCTGCTGCACTGCCGATATATCGATCACTTTCTGCTGCTACTTGATGCAACCCACTGCAATGTAAGTTAAACAAATTTAATTTGTTGCAGTACTGCATTGCAGTATGGTCAGAGACTGCTATCCAGGCAATGCAACTCACTGCACTCCAGTGCTGTGGAAGTCTGAACGGACCTTTAGTCTTGTTCTGAGCAAGCTCAGGGGCAAGACAAAAATGGACACATCATTACTTGCTTCTCATACAACACCTGATTACACATACATGAAAGTACTACTTTCCATATACACTTGTTATCATTTAAAATGTTGACTGCTGCCCTGTCAGGAAGGGCAATGTCATTTGTGTTGTAGTCCTCAGAAAATTAGTGACCCATGGAGTCTACTTGATTGCTGCTACTTTGTCACACAAGTTTCAAAAAATCACTGAGGTGTCCCTTTAACCCCCTGGGCCCTACCTGCCTATCTATCAGCATCTAAGTACTAACTTGATTGGTTACTTGGAAGGTAATATCATGTGATGAGCAAATCAGAGATACTCTTAGAATGGTAATATGATTTACACAGAGATATTGAAGCACTATTTTGATTGGTTACTCATGTTGTGTCCTGTAATGAACCAATCAGAAATGTATTATGTCCAAAGGTGGTAGAGCCCAGGGGTTATAGGTGCTCCATGAGTTCTTCAACCTCATCCCAAAGTTCACTCTGCCAAACCAAAGATTCTAAAAAGTAGGGATACCCAGCTTTGCTCTGCCAGTGAAAGCATGCTTGTCTCACCAGTAATTACCCCAGTAGTTACGTAATCCAAGGAAATCCCTGCTCATGGTTGCTGCTCTCAAATTAGTAAGCTTTCCATGCCACGTAAAAAAATCACACACATGCACTCACACAGCTGATCAATCGCTCCTGTTTACAATTTTGATATGGAATCTGTGCACAAAATTGCCCGATGTTCGGTTCGCTTATTTACCGTGTTCTGACCAAGCAAAACTCCCATCGAAAGACGGAAACCACCAATAGATATTAAGTTCGCTTCACCTTTTAGTATTTCTCTTTTCACCAATCGGAACCATGTTTTCTTGAGACATTTTATCATGGGGTCATTCACGAAAAAAATCGCTATTGACTTTACGTTGTGGGTCAACTAAACCAGAAGTACTCAGTTCCCAACGCCTCTATATCGCGCTCTGTGATTGGTCAATGGCTCAAAGCAGTCCCTGCTGCGTGATATTTCGTCCTCGAGGCTAAAGCAATTATCGAGACAAGGATTGGTGCAAAAACATTACACGCGGGTGAATTGAAATCAGGAAAGAGCTGGGTATCCCTACTTTTTTAGAATCTTTGGCCAAACATAAGATTTAGGTCTGATTAAATTCTTTTCACATAGAAACTTACAGCCACATATTATTTTGGTTGAATACATTTTGCTTTGATAGAAATCAAATAGGACATACATGGTTACCTACCCTACTTTCTTTAAGCTTATACACACTGTCCTGTTGGTGTTCTACATTCAAAAAGCATACTTTATCCAAAATGCACACTCTAAACACATGAAATTTTGGAATTGGAAATTTAGATTGAAAATCCAATTCAAAGACAAAACAATACATAATCAATGAGACAGTGGACCTATGAAACTTCACAGTACCACACCAAAATTCGACCTAGAATTGCCACCCAGTACGTAATGCAAAATAACTTAAGTGTGAACATGCCTTTAAAATACTTGAATTAGAATTACCTGTGAGGTACACAGAGCTGCCCTAATACAAGTTTTAGGATTCTGTAATCCCTTCCTGAAAAAGTACATACAACACTCCTGAGACAAATCTGCACGTCTGGGCAAATGCTAAGAAGCTGAAGCTAGTTATGTGAATATATGTGGCTGGATTACATACCTTAGGCTTGTTGTTTTTGTAGACTTCCAGTGGTCTTTTACACCCTCTCTTTGCAGGCACTCTGACAGCGTGTTGATGGCTTCTGTCAACACACAAGACAGTGATTTCAGAGTGTTTTTGGAGATATTGGAATGCACACCAGTACAGTTTATCCGATTTAGAGTGGATTTCACTAAATTGTTTTTTTTTTACTTTTTGACATGTCAATTTAGAAATCATATTTGATTAGCTTGAACCACCACTGTGCTCATTGTTGAAATCTATTGATGTATGCAGATAGCAATTAAATATTATTTTTTTTTCACAACAGACAACAACATCATCAACAGACTACAACAGACATCAACAACAGAGGACAAAGTGATCCCTATGTCTTGCCTGTTAAGGCAGGCGACACAAAAAAGGTTGTAGACGCCGGAGGTAGACATCAAGTGATTATCATATTTGATTTGATTTCAACATATTTTTGATCTTCAGATCTTTTGAATAGATTGTCCAAAATCGTTCACCTAAGTCTGTCTGCATTTTCCTCATAATTACATTATACTCTTTGCACATACACATCATGTCCTTTATTCTGTTAATGGAATAAGATACATTGGTGTGAAAGATAATGAAATTATGTCACATTTTCAATACAAACAGCCCCAGCACGGGTGATGAAACATTGTTTCCTGTTGATTTAACGAAACATGTCACATCATCAACCCTTCATATTGGTTCAAACTCCATCTAGTTAGAATTTTCTTTCACTAAATTTATAGATCATCTAAAACTTCTTCTAAAATTACCATATAATAGGGCCCACTTACTTACATCTTGTTCGGTCTGCAGTTCTGTAAATATGGCGATGGCTCCAGGGTCTTATCCTATTATGTTATTATAAAAAGAAAATATTTAACAAATTATAGCAAATATATGTAACAAAAATTTAGAATTTGTGTATTGCTAGAGCATCCTTGGGTCGGGTTGTAGAAACTCTACGTGCAAACACTGTCACGCCCGAGGGACCAACTTATCCAACGCACTGTGCAACTACCATGAAAAGGTCCAGAGGATGTATTGAGTCCATCCCACAATGCACCAGTTTTGGCGGAAATCCCATAAAATTAAAACCCTACTCTTTTACACACGTAAAAACTGTGACTTTTACATTCCTTTGGCCACAGAGCACTGATTGTGTCCTAACTTCCTGAACACCTTTATCTAAGTGCTGAAATGTGTTTAGTACAGTAAGGTATAAGCATATTGCAATGTATATGGGATTATAGCCTATTGCGTCCACGAGGGACCATAGTTTTTGAACAGGAGGCTTCGAATAAAGGCAGTATTATTTGTTTATACACGTACTTATATACATTGTTCATTGATTGGTAAAAGATTTTATTAAAGAATGATGTAAAATGAGATTTAAGCCTAAGCCCTAGCTCCAACATGGCCCATGGCCAGCCGGCCAGTCAATGTTGCAGTGATTGTCGTCACCTACTTACAGACGAACCCCCATCAAACATTTGGACAGGCTGTTCTTTAATATGCTTTTTAGTGTTCACACCTTGTCATTTTCATTGATTTTTAAACAAGCTGGAATCTTGGCTGATTTGTAGCCGTACAGTCACTCATGCATTTTCGCCTGTGTATCAATGTGTCATCGTGACAATTGTTTGATTGCATTATCATGACTACCCACAGGGACGACCTGTGCTAAAATAGAAGCCGTTAATAGGCTTTTTTGGAAGCCTTAGCCGTTAAAATAGTGCTTTGGTAGCCGTAAATAGTTCTTTGAGAGCGTAAAAATGAGTCTTTTTCTGCCAGAATGAGATCTATTTATATTTGATCAGTGGGTGCACTTTTAACCAATCAATGAACAAGAAATATATGAATGACGATATAATAGCATATCTGAACGGCCAAAAATCAAAGGCGCCAAATCGGATTGCCGACAAATCTACTTTCATTAGGGAGAGTTGCTAATTTGATGTAGACTACTCAAGTCCAACATGCTTGTTTCGTTTCACATTATTCAAGCATTGAGAAGGAAGTTGAAGGTGCCAGCAGACCTAGTTGTCGTTTTCCAAAAGAGTAAAACCCCTATTATGTGTTAACGACAGAGAGATACACACTATTTCAGAGGTTCAAATATATCAGCACAATTTGCACTCTATCAGTGTATTACTCATTTGATATTGACCGAATTCTTCGAAGACCGAACTAATTATCTCATTGACAAATTCCATTTATAAGGATTTATATTAAAGGCTGACTCAGAGATTCCTGAGGAGGGCGCCCTCAATTTCCAAAAAATCGTGTTTTTTGCATGTACATAATGCTTGTCCATATACTAATCACTGTGTGAAATTGCTAAGCTTAAATCGAATTCCTTCATATAGAAAATCACAACTTTGTTATAAAATTCCGGATCCGGAATTTTTGTTATACACAGTATCCTATGGGACATAATACTACACATAAATGTATACTGCATCAAAACGAAAAATTTGATTCATCTCAAATTTCGGAATTGTGCATTTTAGGTTACTATCTTTAGTTCTAGGTTGACTATTTTTCATTATTACACAAAAAAATAATATTTCGAAATCTCTGAATCAGGCTTTAAGTCGCACTTCCCTAATGACAATTGTTCATCTTCACCGCATCGGGGTGTGGACCAGCATGTAGCAGGTTCAGTATTGACTCGCGCTGCACGTCAATGTAAAGGCGACATTCATTTACGGCCTATTTATATTATTCCTTGTGGAGTTGTAATATTTTCCTTCGTTTCTTTCCTTTTTTGTTTGCATTTAGATTTCCTTTTTTTCTGTTGTTCTAACTATATCTGGGCAGTCACATTATTTCGGTTTCGTTTTGCTGGGTGTGATGTCAGCTATCTTTTGAGCTGCACAGCGATAAATACGAATATCAGATGCATATAGACCTACACGTTTCACAAGTGTAACTAACCAGAGTCTTATTACATACCATTATTTGAACACATTTTATGTGTTTTTTATCTTTATTTTCTCTCTCCCCATTGCCATTAAAGGCTTCCACATCCGCAAATTTTCCCCTTTTCTGTTATCCAAACTATATCTAGTCACATTATTTGCTACACTTATGAACTAATCACAATTAACCATCCCTGGATCCCAACACCAAGGTATGGTGGCAACGTTAGAGCTGTGGCAGCACCATAAGATGCATTTACATCCGCCTATTTCAATATTAGACAATTAGCGCATCTCTTAAATCCACTTAATAGGATAATCCCTGGGGATTATAGTTCGGTCTTCTTAAAATTCGGTCTTCTGGAGGGTCACCCTATGGATGATCAGAACAACATAACCATCTTTATAATGGAATCTGCACACTCTATCAGTAGACTATGTCCACTACATTAGACTAAAATGTACAGTCAAATCTACCAAAAAGACGTTGGCAACGTAAAAATCCACCAAGTTTTAAAAAAGAGTACGAGCCATATAAAGTTAATAAATGTAAAGAGAGCACCAAGTATAATCAAGTGCGTCTGCCCCATTGGCAAACTTGGTCCCATTTCTTCTATTCCGAATTATTTTTTAGAACATTCATAATAATACATTAAAGGAACCATCATCATCCGCAGACCAAATTGTTGATTTAAATAATTCCAAAATGCACTTGTTCTTGCTTAAGGTTATATTGGCATTGAGTTTGGAATTAGTATTCCTATTTCTTGTGTAAAGGCCGTCTTGTTCTTGCTTGATTTCTTGTTGTTGGTTTTAATTCAACGATTCAGAGGCCATTCGAGTGCAGATCCGTCGGAATTATGTATTCAATATACGGAATAAAGCCCAATCTCGTTGTATAACATCATCAACGTAGGGCAATTCTTTTCCCGTCGAAAATGTGTTCCGACAGTCGACTGTTCTGGAAGGCATGTTGGTTATGAGTTGGTAGAGTTCATGTATGTTTCTGGATATGTTGTACCAGTCTTTCTGTGAGAAGTAAACACCATAGGAAGGTTCCCGCTACTCTGGTTACCTCACATGAAGAGGAGCTCTTTTGATCTCAATATTATTACATCAGCACCTCTAGCATTTCAAACTTTATATTTAGGCCGTGAGGTAAATGGTGGGAAAACGGGCATGCATTTTCTTTTGCATTGCAGAAGAAATGGGACCAAGTTTGCCAATGGGGCAGACGCACTTGATTATACTTGGTGCTCTCTTTACATTTATTAACTTTATATGGCTCGTACTCTTTTTTAAAACTTGGTGGATTTTTACGTTGCCAACGTCTTTTTGGTAGATTTCCTTTATTTTTGTGAACATCGAATAGCTGTGCAAATTGCAGTTGGTCAATTTGCAAGAAAATCCTGTTTCCATGAACAGTTATAAATACACTTCAGTTGAATGTGTGTGATTATTCCATATGTGTTGTTTAAGTAAAGCAACATGTTTTGGGAAGCATTGAACAATGTTTCTAATTGCAGTTTTTGAAGTCCAGTTTTTGTTCTCGGGTATATTCAGGTAATTTATTTGGTTGTTTATACTGCTCTTAACATAGATAATGAAATATGAAGAGCTTAAAGTTTTTGGAATCAAAAACTAAAAATATAAAAAATTTTTTGAGGTTTTTATTTCTTCTTCAGTTACTGAGATTTATTCAGTTTAAAGGTGTCTGAATATTTGGGGCCTTTTTCACAAAAAAATAGAATTCAAACGAGCAGAAAATGTTGTGAATATATTTTTTTACCTTGTGGATGAATAAAAATACACTGCTTTATTTAACATTAAAATAAAAGAAGAAGTTACTGTTTGAATTTAGTTTAGTAAGTCGTATTACTAAGAGGACACGTAGCAATTCTATTCACCAACACTGCAAAAACAGTGTTAAGAACGTGTTACAAACTAGTGTTTAGGTATCCCCCCAAAATGTCAAATCTCTAAATGCTTGGTTTCAATCTTTTCAACACCCAATGTCAAATGCCTAAAAAATTTTAGAATTTTAAACATGTTTAGATATAAGGTGTTTAGATATTAAACAGATATTTTACAATGTTTATAAACGTGGTGCAAAAGAGTGTTTAGAAAGGTGTTTAATTTCTAATCACTGGTTTTGCAGTGATCGTTATAATTAGGGAAACCACCTGTTATTTTCTACGATAAGCTTATAAATTATAAATACGCCACTCAGCATCACTCAAAGAACACTGAAAAGCCCCAACCCGGTGTGAAAGCAGATATAGTCCGGCGGGAGCCACAGTCCGGGGCTCCATAGACGATAACGGAATAAAGCGTGAAACTAATGTTGCTAAAAGAGTCAACTGAATCGATTGGCCTATTGTTCACCATTGTTCCCGGACTATGAGTACGCCGAACTATAATTACTTCTACACCGGGCTGAAAATAACAAAAAATACTAAATTTGGCAAGCAAAAACCCTGTATTCATGCATGGTTTTTCCTGCAAAGTGGCATCTCTGCAAAAATATGGACATATGAATTTTACATTACCACAATGGTCTATTGGCAGGAAAATTCGAATTCAATTTATATGAAATACCTGTAAAATCTTATACAACCACAACCTGTACGCAACCCGGTGTAAAAGCAGATATAGTCCGGCTGGAGCCACAGTCCGGGGCTCCATAGACGATAACGGATTAAAGCGTGAAACTAATGTTAAGTGAAGAAGAGTCAACTGAATCGAGTGCCCTATTGCTCACCATTTTCCCAGACTATGAGTACGCCGGACGATAATTACTTCTACACCGGTGTGGCAGGAGATATAGTCCTCCGGGCTCACAGTCCGGGAACAATGGTGCACAATAGGGCAATCGATTCAGTTGACTCTTCACGAAACAGTTTCACGCTTTATTCCGTTGTCGTCTATGAAACCCGGACTAGTTAAAGGTGCTTGTTCCGATTTATGTGAATTGTGTTCTCTACTTGATATGAGAGCCTGGCACTTGCACATACACCCCATCAAGTACCGTGGGAAACAAACTTGCGGCTTTCATGGTAGACTCAATAATGTATGTTGCAAAACCCTATTCAACTGTGCTAATATTGATGGTTAACCACTAAAACGGCGGTTTTTTGTTTATATCTTGGGAATGAAATGGATTTGAGGAATGAGAAAAATACGGCCTTTCATCTGATATCAAAATCGATACTACTTCCGGGTAATCAGGGGGGTCGCAAAGACGATCGGAACACACACCTTTAAGTAGTGATTTTACTAGTGAAACACGCGTCAAACAAAGGGAAGTTTGTTTCTGTTAATATATTCACAGTGTGTGTCGTTTGTATCAGGGATGTTCTGATGCTTTTTTGTTGTTGTTTTTTCTTGTTTTTCGGGTTGTTTTTTTACAACTTGGTTGACCACACTACCATGTGGTCTTAATTACTCACGGGTGTGTAGCTTGTAGTCAGACATTCTAATGTTTTTTTGACTTGTTTTTTCTTATTTTTTTTGTTTTATTTTTTAAAACTTGGGGGAACACACCGTGTGTCTAATAAGAAAGATTTGGAAAGTTTGAACTATGATGAATTATAGTTCCATTCCATAAACTTCAAGTGGACAAGCTGACCGTAAAGTAAAGCAAATTATCTTACTCTTGAGTAATTTTAATGTGCTGAAAGTCGGGGGCTTAGCCGGACTCGAACCGACAACAAGAGACTATCCAAAAGTAAAATCAATAACGTAAAAGCCAGGACCGGCTCGGCCACGAAGGAAGCGATCGAATGTACGCAAATTGGGGATATTGATAGTAAGTGATTGCTTCGTTAGTGATGTTGAACAAAAAGAATCCCGTTAACGTTCATTTTCTTTGCAAAGAGTAATTATCTTCCCCAATATTATCAATAAAAGGCACATCATGAGGATAACTAGGAAAATATGTATTACGTTTGGCTAATATCAATTCGTAATAAAGGCGTAGGTCTGTGAGAACACTTGTTACGAGTTTCAGTACTTTGCAAATAATCATAATATGAAGTGACGTTTGAAAGGTACTTCTAATCATCGTTTCAGTTTTCTTATTTCATATGTTGCACAGGAAATGTGTCCAATACTTTTGAGAGAGAGGTGAAAACATGTTCTGGTGTGTATGCGAGCGGTTAACGGGATTATTGTAATATGGGCCACCTAGTGCTATTTCTCGTCAAAACGCGCGTCAAACAAAGGGAAGTGTGTTTCTGGTAATAAACTCAAGGTGTGTGTCGTTTGTAATGGATGTGTTTAATGATGTTGTTGTCTGTTTTTTGGTGTTTTTTAGTTGTTATTGTTAAAACTTGGTGGACACACTACCGTGTGTCTAATAAGGACTATGAAGTAGTCTAATCAACTGAGGCTTAGCCACACTGTCTGGCAATGCATATTACATACCATTTACCTGGTCGCAGCTTAGCTGGGCAATCCATCAGCTTCAGCCCAGCCTTCCCCAGCCACAGCTTAGCAGGCCGTTGTATCTTTGCAATGACAAAATACTTATTACCATACAATAATAGGCTAATGCACTATCAATGACACAAAATGTCATTATTTATTGTAGATCACTCAAAAATTCTTCTATGTGAGCACAGAGCTGTCATATTAGCAGACAAAAGAGGAAAGCTGGGAAAAGCTGCTTAAATTGTTAGCCCAGCTTTCTCAGCCTTGCCCAGCCAAGCTGCAACCTTGTAAATAGGTATGGGCCAGAACCTGGTGGACTCAATTAAAACATAGGGAGGGAATAGGAATAATAGTAAGTAATTTCCGACCTTATTGCCGCCTTTTCTTAGTTTCTTCTCTGCTCACAACCTATTTGTGTTGTCCAGTCCCAGCATAATAAAATCCCCT